>RXON01001726.1:0-43405 GCA_009667805.1 Leptobrachium leishanense | reverse complement strand
GTTAATGAATAGGTTTCCTCGTGTCCTGTTAATGAATAGGTTTCCTCGTGTCCTGTGTATAGTCCTGTTAATGAATAGGTTTCCAGACAATGGTTTGTAATGACCCGTATATATTTATATAAAGTTATCAGAGTTTTATTGCTGTGGAGCTCTGTGATACGCTCATAAACACTGTGTCACACCTTCGGCGCCTGGGGGGGTTCTCAGGAGGGGGTCAGGCACCCGGCGGCATCGCTGGCTGGCCGGGTGCCCAGTGTCCACGCTGATCCTGGCATTCGAGGGGGCGGGGTGCGGCATGATGAAGCGGAGCCACCGTGCTTTATAGGGCGTGCAAATTGACTCGTTGCGTTGTCGTAGAGTTTGTTTCCCGCATCGCTGGTGTCCCGTTCATTCGAGTCACTGATTCATTGTTTCATTGCTGACCTGGTCTGTATGAGGAGCCTGATTGTTGCTGACTCAGACTGCCTTCTTGACTACTTTCTCTCTGACCAAGCTTGTATGTACGCTTTACCCAGAACTGACCCTGCATAACGCTGACCCTGATTGTATGAGGACCCGGTCTGTTGCCAACTCGGATTGTTTACCTGACCACAATATTTCTGAATCCTTGTGTATGAACGACTTGCATAAACCTGACTCCGGTTACTCCTCAGCTGCTGTTAAGATTAACCCTTGCTGCCTGAGTACATGTTCTGTTCTGAGACCTGCTGCTAATATACCAAGGTTGTGCTGTGTGTTTCTGGTGTGTCTGTTCTCCCTGGCTGGGAGCTATAGGATTAGCAGTCCCGACCGCTCAAGGATCGGAGGGTTTAGAAGTTTGTCCAAAAAGGATCCACACCACGATTGTCAAGGGTGAGCAATACAGGGAATGTGACACACTGCACATTCCATTACTGTGAGGTTTATGCTCTGAAGCTCTGTGATACGCTCATACACACAGCACATTACTGTGAGTTTTATTGCTGTGGAGCTCTGTGATACGCTCATACACACAGCACATTACTGTGAGTTTTATTACTGGGGGCTCTGTGATACGCTCATACACACAGCACATTACTGTGCGTTTTATTAGTGGGGGGCTCTGTGATACGCTCATACACACAGCACATTACTGTGAGTTTTATTGCTGTGCAGCTCTGTGATACGCTCATACACACAGCACATTACTGTGAGTTTTATTACAGGGGGCTCTGTGATACGCTCATACACACTGCACATTACTGTGAGTTTTATTACTGGGGGGCTCTGTGATACGCTCATACACATCGCACATTACTGTGAGTTTTATTACTGGGGGCTCTGTGATACACTCATACACACAGCACATTACTGTGAGTTTTATTACTGGGGGGCTCTGTGATACGCTCATACACATCGCACATTACTGTGAGTTTTATTACTGGGGGGCTCTGTGATACGCTCATACACACAGCACATTACTGTGAGTTTTATTACTGGGGGGCTCTGTGATACACTCATACACACAGCACATTACTGTGAGTTTTATTACTGGGGGGCTCTGTGATACGCTCATACACATCGCAGATTACTGTGAGTTTTATTACTGGGGGCTCTGTGATACGCTCATACACACAGCACATTACTGTGAGTTTTATTACTGGGGGCTCTGTGATACGCTCATACACACAGCACATTACTGTGCGTTTTATTAGTGGGGGCTCTGTGATACGCTCATACACACAGCACATTACTGTGAGTTTTATTACTGGGGGCTCTGTGATACGCTCATACACACAGCACATTACTGTGCGTTTTATTAGTGGGGGGCTCTGTGATACGCTCATACACACAGCACATTACTGTGAGTTTTATTGCTGTGCAGCTCTGTGATACGCTCATACACACAGCACATTACTGTGAGTTTTATTACAGGGGGCTCTGTGATACGCTCATACACATCGCACATTACTGTGAGTTTTATTACTGGGGGCTCTGTGATACACTCATACACACAGCAGATTACTGTGAGTTTTATTACTGGGGGGCTCTGTGATACGCTCATACACACAGCACATTACTGTGAGTTTTATTACTGGGGGGCTCTGTGATACACTCATACACACAGCACATTACTGTGAGTTTTATTACTGGGGGGCTCTGTGATACGCTCATACACATCGCACATTACTGTGAGTTTTATTGCTGTGCAGCTCTGTGATACACTCATACACACAGCACATTACTGGGAGTTTTATTGCTGTGCAGCTCTGTGATACGCTCATACACAAAGCACATCCTGAGAGTAATCCTGTGGATCCATACGCAGAGCTGCATTTGGTATCATTATATCCCCCTGTATCACCGTCTGTAAATCCCCCTCTTCCGCAGAGCTGTCACTACAGACAGGGAGGACAGACTTCCCGGCGTCCTCGTGACACGCTTGGAGTGCGATGGACTGACCTCCTGCTCCCTTTACAATGAGAGACCTGTGTATGAGGGTATCCTATGTGTCTCAGACGCGTTGACACAACACACACACACGTCCCATCGGTGATATTGATGTACTGCAGTGTAGTGTGGGCTGCGCTGCAGGATGGAGGTGTAGTGACAGAGCTGTGTGTGTGTCACAGAGTGCTGGGAAGCTGTAGTGTAACAAAGGAATAGCAGGGCGATGCTCTTTCATTACTCTAGCTCTGTGTAACATGACGTTATTTGACCCCCGGATTCCACGCGTGACCCCGCTTCCCACCCTAAGAGCTGCTTCCTGCGTTGGAGCAGCAGGGTGTGTGAGCGCCTTCTCTGCTACAGCAAAGTGACACAAAGACACCACATTAGATAGTGTTTTGTGGATTCACAGCCCTGAAAATCCCACGCGTGTCCTCGGTCCCTCTGTGCTTCCTCTCATGGCATCTCCACGCACTGCGCCATTTCTGCCCCTGACTTGTCCTGCCCTTATTATACAGAGCCCCGCACCTCTAGGACTGCTAGTCATTTGCGGCACCGTGTCAGCGACATGGTGTGACCCCAGGAAGCCTGCGCCGTGTCCCTCCTCTGCTGGTGTCCTGGACTGTGACATTCCTAATACTGGGATTTCCTAACACAACGCCCAGCCGCTTCCTGCAGGAGACAGAGGTCATGGACAGAGAGCGGAGCCAGGCTGCAACAATCAACTCCACATTGTAAGCTCCTGTGAGCCGGACCCTCTGCTCCTCTAGATTGTAAACTCCTGTGAGCCGGACCCTCTGCTCCTCTAGATTGTAAACTCCTGTGAGCCGGACCCTCTGCTCCTCTAGATTGTAAGCTCCTGTGAGCCGGACCCTCTGCTCCTCTAGATTGTAAACTCCTGTGAGCCGGACCCTCTGCTCCTCTAGATGTAAGCTCCTGTGAGCCGGACCCTCTGCTCCTCTAGATTGTAAGCTCCTGTGAGCCGGACCCTCTGCTCCTCTAGATTGTAAGCTCCTGTGAGCCGGACCCTCTGCTCCTCTAGATTGTAAACTCCTGTGAGCCGGACCCTCTGCTCCTCTAGATTGTAAACTCCTGTGAGCCGGACCCTCTGCTCCTCTAGATTGTAAGCTCCTGTGAGCCGGACCCTCTGCTCCTCTAGATTGTAAGCTCCTGTGAGCCGGACCCTCTGCTCCTCTAGATTGTAAACTCCTGTGACCCGGACCCTCTGCTCCTCTAGATTGTAAGCTCCTGTGAGCCGGACCCTCTGCTCCTCTAGATTGTAAGCTCCTGTGAGCCGGACCCTCTGCTCCTCTAGATTGTAAGCTCCTGTGAGCCGGCCCTCTGCTCCTCTAGATTGTAAGCTCCTGTGAGCCGGACCCTCTGCTCCTCTAGATTGTAAGCTCCTGTGAGCCGGACCCTCTGCTCCTCTAGATTGTAAGCTCCTGTGAGCCGGCCCTCTGCTCCTCTAGATTGTAAACTCCTGTGAGCCGGACCCTCTGCTCCTCTAGATTGTAAACTCCTGTGAGCCGGACCCTCTGCTCCTCTAGATTGTAAACTCCTGTGAGCCGGCCCTCTGCTCCTCTAGATTGTAAACTCCTGTGAGCCGGACCCTCTGCTCCTCTAGATTGTAAACTCCTGTGAGCCGGACCCTCTGCTCCTCTAGATTGTAAACTCCTGTGAGCCGGACCCTCTGCTCCTCTAGATTGTAAGCTCCTGTGAGCCGGACCCTCTGCTCCTCTAGATTGTAAGCTCCTGTGAGCCGGACCCTCTGCTCCTCTAGATTGTAACTCCTGTGAGCCGGACCCTCTGCTCCTCTAGATTGTAAGCTCCTGTGAGCCGGACCCTCTGCTCCTCTAGATTGTAAACTCCTGTGAGCCAGACCCTCTGCTCCTCTAGATTGTAAACTCCTGTGAGCTGGGCCCTCTGCTCCTCTAGATTGTAAGCTCCTGTGAGCCGGACCCTCTGCTCCTCTAGATTGTAAACTCCTGTGAGCCGGACCCTCTGCTCCTCTAGATTGTAAGCTCCTGTGAGCCGGACCCTCTGCTCCTCTAGATTGTAAACTCCTGTGAGCCGGCCCTCTGCTCCTCTAGATTGTAAACTCCTGTGAGCCGGACCCTCTGCTCCTCTAGATTGTAAACTCCTGTGAGCCGCCCCTGCTCCTCTAGATTGTAAGCTCCTGTGAGCCGGCCCTCTGCTCCTCTAGATTGTAAACTCCTGTGAGCCGGACCCTCTGCTCCTCTAGATTGTAAGCTCCTGCGAGCCGGACCCTCTGCTCCTCTAGATTGTAAGCTCCTGTGAGCCGGACCCTCTGCTCCTCTAGATTGTAAACTCCTGTGACCCGGGCCCTCTGCTCCTCTAGATTGTAAACTCCTGTGAGCCGGACCCTCTGCTCCTCTAGATTGTAAACTCCTGTGAGCCGGACCCTCTGCTCCTCTAGATTGTAAGCTCCTGTGAGCCGGACCCTCTGCTCCTCTAGATTGTAAGCTCCTGTGAGCCGGACCCTCTGCTCCTCTAGATTGTAAACTCCTGTGAGCCGGACCCTCTGCTCCTCTAGATTGTAAATTCCTGTGAGCCGGACCCTCTGCTCCTCTAGATGTAAGCTCCTGTGAGCCGGACCCTCTGCTCTCTAGATTGTAAGCTCCTGTGAGCCGGCCCTCTGCTCCTCTAGATTGTAAGCTCCTGTGAGCCGGACCCTCTGCTCCTCTAGATTGTAAGCTCCTGTGAGCCGGACCCTCTGCTCCTCTAGATTGTAAGCTCCTGTGAGCCGGCCCTCTGCTCCTCTAGATTGTAAGCTCCTGTGAGCCGGACCCTCTGCTCCTCTAGATTGTAAGCTCCTGTGAGCCGGACCCTCTGCTCCTCTAGATTGTAAACTCCTGTGAGCCGGACCCTCTGCTCCTCTAGATTGTAAGCTCCTGTGAGCCGGGCCTCTGCTCCTCTAGATTGTAAGCTCCTGTGAGCCGGACCCTCTGCTCCTCTAGATTGTAAACTCCTGTGAGCCGGCCCTCTGCTCCTCTAGATTGTAAGCTCCTGACCCCTCCTCTCTAGATTGTAAACTCCTGTGAGCCGGACCCTCTGCTCCTCTAGATTGTAAGCTCCTGTGAGCCGGACCCTCTGCTCCTCTAGATTGTAAGCTCCTGTGACCTGGACCCTCTGCTCCTCTAGATTGTAAGCTCCTGTGAGCCGGACCCTCTGCTCCTCTAGATTGTAAACTCCTGTGAGCCGGACCCTCTGCTCCTCTAGATTGTAAACTCCTGTGAGCCGGACCCTCTGCTCCTCTAGATTGTAAACTCCTGTGACCCGGACCCTCTGCTCCTCTAGATTGTAAGCTCCTGTGAGCCGGCCCTCTGCTCCTCTAGATTGTAAACTCCTGTGAGCCGGCCCTCTGCTCCTCTAGATTGTAAACTCCTGTGAGCCGGACCCTCTGCTCCTCTAGATTGTAAACTCCTGTGAGCCGGACCCTCTGCTCCTCTAGATTGTAAGCTCCTGTGAGCCGGACCCTCTGCTCCTCTAGATTGTAAGCTTTGTGAGCCGGACCCTCTGCTCCACTAGATTGTAAACTCCTGTGAGCCTGACCCTCTGCTCCTCTAGATTGTAAACTCCTGTGAGCCGGACCCTCTGCTCCTCTAGATTGTAAGCTCCTGTGAGCCGGACCCTCTGCTCCTCTAGATTGTAAACTCCTGTGAGCCGGCCCTCTGCTCCTCTAGATTGTAAGCTCCTGTGAGCCGACCCTCTGCTCCTCTAGATTGTAAACTCCTGTGAGCCGGACCCTCTGCTCCTCTAGATTGTAAACTCCTGTGAGCCGGCCCTCTGCTCCTCTAGATTGTAAGCTCCTGTGAGCCGGACCCTCTGCTCCTCTAGATTGTAAGCTCCTGTGAGCCGGACCCTCTGCTCCTCTAGATTGTAAGCTCCTGTGAGCCGGACCCTCTGCTCCTCTAGATTGTAAGCTCCTGTGAGCCGGCCCTCTGCTCCTCTAGATTGTAAGCTCCTGTGAGCCGGACCCTCTGCTCCTCTAGATTGTAAGCTCCTGTGAGCCGGACCCTCTGCTCCTCTAGATTGTAAGCTCCTGTGAGCCGGACCCTCTCCTCCTCTAGATTGTAAACTCCTGTGAGCCGGACCCTCTGCTCCTCTAGATTGTAAGCTCCTGTGAGCCGGACCCTCTGCTCCTCTAGATTGTAAGCTCCTGTGAGCCGGACCCTCTGCTCCTCTAGATTGTAAGCTCCTGTGACCCGGACCCTCTGCTCCTCTAGATTGTAAACTCCTGTGAGCCGGACCCTCTGCTCCACTAGATTGTAAACTCCTGTGAGCCGGCCCTCTGCTCCTCTAGATTGTAAGCTCATGTGAGCCGGCCCTCTGCTCCTCTAGATTGTAAGCTCCTGTGAGCCGGCCCTCTGCTCCTCTAGATTGTAAGCTCCTGTGAGCCGGACCCTCTGCTCCTCTAGATTGTAAGCTCCTGTGAGCCGGACCCTCTGCTCCTCTAGATTGTAAGCTCCTGTGAGCCGGACCCTCTGCTCCTCTAGATTGTAAGCTCCTGTGAGCCGGACCCTCTGCTCCTCTAGATTGTAAACTCCTGTGAGCCGGGCCCTGCTCCTCTAGATTGTAAACTCCTGTGAGCCGGACCCTCTGCTCCTCTAGATTGTAAGCTCCTGTGAGCCGGACCCCTGCTCCTCTAGATTGTAAACTCCTGTGAGCCGGACCCTCTGCTCCTCTAGATTGTAAACTCCTGTGAGCCGGACCCTCTGCCCCTCTAGATTGTAAGCTCCTGTGAGCCGGACCCTCTGCTCCTCTAGATTGTAATAAGCTCCTGTGAGCCGGACCCTCTGCCCCTCTAGATTGTAAGCTCCTGTGAGCCGGACCCTCTGCTCCTCTAGATTGTAAACTCCTGTGAGCCGGACCCTCTGCTCCTCTAGATTGTAAGCTCCTGTGAGCCGGACCCTCTGCTCCTCTAGATTGTAAGCTCCTGTGAGCCGGACCCTCTGCTCCTCTAGATTGTAAACTCCTGTGAGCCGGACCCTCTGCTCCTCTAGATTGTAAGCTCCTGTGAGCCGGACCCTCTGCTCCTCTAGATTGTAAACTCCTGTGAGCCGGACCCTCTGCTCCTCTAGATTGTAAGCTCTTGTGCAGGCTGAGCTGCAGTTGGAGGTTGTTGCGACAGACTGTATCAGAAAGTGAAATTCTCAGCTCATGCAGGAGACTTAGAGGTCCAGCACAATGTGACCATTAGGGGGCGCACGGTGCACAAGCAGAATGATATTTTTGTAGGAAACAAAGGGATTTAACCCCTTCAGCCGAACCTCTTTTGTTGAAAAATACTGCTATCAGAACATTTATTTGGAATCTGAGATTTTAGGGATAATGTTGCTCAGGTTTTTATTCCAAAATAGTAAATTTAAATTTTAACTTTTCATTTATCGGTTTATCCGTTACAGATAAACTTTTACAGGGTAATTCAAAGAGATCGAATGGCTGGAGAAAGGGAACGGAACAGTGAAAATCAGGGCACAGTTACCTTTCTTGGCCATTCGGCTATTCAGAGAGCAGGCAGTTCGCCAAATCCTGGCGAATTGCCTGCACATACGGTGTCTGTTCGGTGCCTGTTCGAGGGCAGTGAATCCCCATAGAGAAGCAATGCTTCGGCTATTCAGAGAACACAAACCAGCAGTGAAAGGTTCCCCTAATGACCTGCCATTCGGTGGTTTCATTCGACAGGTTTATTCAGGCGAATCCCATAGGCTTCAATGTTAAAAATATTCCCGTTTTAATTCAATATCTAATAAACCGTTCATTATAATATTCTGCAGAAAAAAGTCTCTTTATTTATAGATTTTTTTTTTTTTTTTTTTTTTAGAATATTTTAAGCATTTTTGGGATTTTTTCTTTTATTTTTTCCGTAACAGACTCTTATCATTCATTGGATTTTATATGTAAATTTCAGACATTTTCACTCAGTAGTTTCTTTTCAAACATTCAAGCATACTGTTTTTTTAATTTATTCACTGCATTCGTCTGTCGGCTTTTTCCGGTGGCTGCGCTGCGTGTGATCATAGAAACATAGAAAAAATGTGGTCAGATAAGAACCTTTCGGCCCATCTAGTCTGCCCAATTACATGGATACTTTACCGGATCATGGATCGGCTCTTGCTCGGGTTTTTTCGGCGGGTTACTCCAGATGTTTTTGCGGGTTTCGGTTTGCGTTCACCCTCGTTTTGCGGTGAGTTTTCAGCGGGTTTGCGGCAGCTTTTCCCTGCAATTCGGGGACCCTGTGGTGTTTGCTGAATACACCGCAGGGTCACCGAAATGGGATCGGCAAAAGGAACCGAATTGAAGACAACGAAAAGTCACCGAACGTGCAGTGACTTTTCAATTCTCTTTGAATTACCCTGTTAGTCTAGATGGTGTCTCTTATTTGGCAAAAAATGTCACACAGGGTCTGCATTATCAGCATACAGGCAGATGCAGTAAATGTGCTGCAGACAGATAAAAAAATGGTAAGATCTCCTGCTTATGGAGGTTTGTAGTGATCAGAATGAGATTATTAGCAATGCAATATCTGTATGTGCTGCATAATGCCTGTGTATGGCAATTACAGCAACACCTTGTATCTGTATGTGCCGCATAATGCCTGTGTATGGCAATTACAGCAACACATTGTATCTGTATGTGCTGCATAATGCCTGTGTATGGCAATTACAGCAACACCTTGTATCTGTATGTGCCGCATAATGCCTGTGTGTGGCAATTACAGCAACACCTTGTATCTGTATGTGCCGCATAATGCCTGTGTGTGGCAATTACAGCAACACCTTGTATCTGTATGTGCTGCATAATGCCTGCGTATAGCAATTACAGCAACACCTTGTATCTGTATGTGCTGCATAATGCCTGTGTATGGCAATTACAGCAACACCTTGTATCTGTATGTGCTGCATAATGCCGGTGTATAGCAATTACAGCAACACCTTGTATCTGTATGTGCTGCATAATGCCTGTGTATGGCAATTACAGCAACACCTTGTATCTGTATGTGCTGCATAATGCGGTGTATAGCAATTACAGCAACACCTTGTATCTGTATGTGCTGCATAATGCCTGTGTATGGCAATTACAGCAACACCTTGTATCTGTATGTGCTGTATAATGCCTGTGTATGGCAATTACAGCAACACCTTGTATGTGCTGCATAACGCCTGTGTATGGCAATTACAGTAACACCTTGTATCTGTATGTGCTGCATAATGCCTGTGTATGGCAATTACAGCAACACCTTGTATCTGTATGTGCTGCATAATGCCGGTGTATAGCAATTACAGCAACACCTTGTATCTGTATGTGCTGCATAATGCCTGTGTATGGCAATTACAGCAACACCTTGTATCTGTATGTGCTGCATAATGCCGGTGTATAGCAATTACAGCAACACCTTGTATCTGTATGTGCTGCATAATGCCTGTGTGTGGCAATTACAGCAACACCTTGTATCTGTATGTGCTGCATAACGCCTGTGTATGGCAATTACAGCAACACCTTGTATCTGTATGTGCTGCATAATGCCTGTGTATGGCAATTACAGCAACACCTTGTATGTGCTGCATAACGCCTGTGTATGGCAATTACAGTAACACCTTGTATCTGTATGTGCTGCATAATGCCTGTGTATGGCAATTACAGCAACACCTTGTATCTGTATGTGCTGCATAATGCCGGTGTATGGCAATTACAGCAACACCTTGTATCTGTATGTGCTGCATAATGCCTGTGTATGGCAATTACAGCAACACCTTGTATCTGTATGTGCTGCATAATGCCTGTGTGTGGCAATTACAGCAACACCTTGTATCTGTATGTGCTGCATAATGCCTGTGTATGGCAATTACAGCACCCTTGTATCTGTATGTGCTGCATAATGCCTGTGTATGGCAATTACAGCAACACCTTGTATCTGTATGTGCTGCATAATGCCGGTGTATAGCAATTACAGCAACACCTTGTATCTGTATGTGCTGCATAATGCCTGTGTGGCAATTACAGCAACACCTTGTATCTGTATGTGCTGCATAATGCCTGTGTGTGGCAATTACAGCAACACCTTGTATCTGTATGTGCCGCATAATGCCTGTTTATAGCAATTACAGCAACACCTTGTATCTGTATGTGCTGCATAATGCCTGTGCATGGCAATTACAGCAACACCTTGTATCTGTATGTGCTGCATAATGCCTGTGTATGGCAATTACAGCGACACCTTGTATCTGTATGTGCTGCATAACGCCTGTGTATGGCAATTACAGCAACACCTTGTATCTGTATGTGCTGCATAATGCCTGTGTATGGCAATTACAGCAACACCTTGTATCTGTATGTGCTGCATAACGCCTGTGTATGGCAATTACAGCAACACCTTGTATCTGTACTGTACAGGGATTTACACTCATTATAACCCCCTGAATCTTATCCCTGTACAGCAGCCATTGACCCCACAGCTCTCCCTGTATTCTGGCACATCCCTGGCTGCTGGAATGCTGCAGTAACGTTTGTTACAGTAAGGCGAGCAGTGAGCTGCTCTTTGATGTCACACTCTCCCCCAGGATGCTCTTACGATGTCACCTCTTTTCGGGATGTGTGCATTTTACACCAAGCTATGTTGGACTTTCTGGTCAATGATGGCCAAGTCAAGCATATTGGGAAGCTGCCCCCGCAGAGGCATCGCCACGGTATCTGCTGGTATATCAGGCCCCTCTGTGCTTAAAACACACCCAGGATTAACCAAATCCTCAGCTCAAAGACTCCGGGTACAATTGTGGATTATTCCAGCCTTGGTGTTAGAATAATCTTAATTTTAATAAAGACAGGAGGCGAATATTTTGCATTCTCTTTTCTTTACTAAACAACAGCAGCAAAGGAAAGTTTACATAGCAACAGCAGTAACCAATAGACAATAAGTGAGTAGTCCGTCTTAGCCACGCCCTCTTTTCTTGAATGCGGGACGATCAGGAGAGCCGTGAAGTGGAAAACCAGCAAAACCAGAAGAAGGAAGAATCCGGGAATTGAAGAAGAGTAGGAAGCCAAGAGGAAACCAGAAACGAGAAGACGGATCGTTGGAGGACCGGAGACCCACAGACGTCCGCAGGGATGTAGGTCCAACGGGACTGTAGAAGGAACTCAAACTAAGGAGAGAACAGAGGATACGTGAAAGTACCATGTGATGGAAGCTTGCCAATCAACAGCCACCCAACTGACTAGCCCAATATAATATAAGATTAACAGTTAAGCCAAAAAACGAGATAATAGCCCTATACCAGGCTAACTAGACATGCACAGAAGCAAAGCCTACTAAGGGAAGGAAAATGATTAAATGAATGATGTACAAAAATCAGCGAAGTGGAGACAAACCAAAACATTTATATCAATTGTTGAAGTATTTTATTATTATTTGTCTTTTGTCTTATTTTTTTTTTTTTTTTTTTTTTTTTGTAACAGAAGAGTAATCCAGAACAAGGCGAAGCAACCCGGGCATGGGTGGGCGGGAAAAATATTCGCCTCCTGTCTTTATTAAAATTAAGATTATTCTAACACCAAGGCTGGAATAATCCACAATTTTATATCAAGGCAGGAGGCTTCATATTTTGCAGTTTTAAAGCTGCACTAGAGCCCCAGAAGCATGGGAACGGGGCGGAAATAGAAAGTACGGAACGTAGCCGCCCTGTACCAATCAGCCGCCGCTACAATGTCGGATATGGAACCCCCAGCGTCCGCAACAGAGGAAGTCGCAGCGCCCCGCACAGAGTGCGCGCCGAAATGAGGAGCAACGCCCGCAAGGGAAAGCAGGAAGCGAACCCATCTAGAGAGGGTAGGGGAAGATACAGGCTTGTAAGGGGTGACATAGGAAACCAACAACTGACCCGTAGGAGGGGAGCGCAAAGGGCGCAGATGGGAGAGGTAAGTAGTTACACAACGAGCGACACACAATAGAGGATCGGAAGGAAAGTAAGGGTAAAAGACCTCAGGAGACAGAGTTTTAGTACGTCTGGTAAGAGTGAAGACGACACCCTCAGGGGAGAAAGCCACAGCGTGCGCATCGAAGGCCCTAACATCGGAGACGCGGCGAAGGACACTAGACATAACAGGACTGTAGGTTTCGCCGAAAGCTGACGGAGGGAAAACGCATCGTTATCAGGCCAACTGCGCAGAAAATCTAGCATAAGCACGACATCCCAAAAGTTCGCATACTTAGGTGCCGGTGGTCGAGCCAAACGAACTCCTCGGAGGAGACGACACACGGAAGGGTCCCGACCGACAGGAACGCCTCCCAGGGGTACGTGGGCGGCCGAAATAGCTGAACGGAACAGGTTAACGGTACGGTACGACTTGCCGGTAGTAGACAGGTCTGCCGAAAAATTAAGGATTAGGGATAGAGGGGCTGTAGCGGGATCAGCTTCGTGTCGCACGCACCAACTACACCAATTTCGCCATGCGTAATCGTAGCTCCGTCGCGTGCCAGGAGCCCAGGATTCCCACAATAAGGTGCGAGCTGCCTCCGATAGGCCGGGCCGTATGCTGGGTCCCTGGAAATCGTCCATGCCACCAGGGAAAGGCTGCCGTCCAAGACCAACGGATGTGGTCCGCCTTGGGGGTCCGTCAGGATTGAATGGAAGGTCGGTAATCGAAGTGGATGAAGGCAAGAGAGTTCCAACGTCAACGGGAGCCAAGGTAGAGCATGCCACAGGGGCGTGATCGAGAGAAGTTGGATCCACCGTCTGTGGACTTCCTGGATCGTACGCGTGATCATGGGGAACGGTGGGAAAGCGTAAGCACCCGACGGGGCCACGGCTGGAGAAAGGCGTCCACCGCTGTCACCTGCGGGTCCGGCAACCAGCTGAAGTAGTCCTTCATTTGATGGTTCAAACGGGAAGCGAATCGATCGAGGTGAAGGGATCCCCTCATGATGGATAGATGATGGAACGTAGAAACATCCAATTTCCAGTCGCTGGAGTCTCACCAATGTCTTGAGAACCAATCCGCCACATAGTTGGAGGAACCGGGTAGGTATTCCGCCGTGAGCGAGATAATCCGTTCCAGGCAGTAATTGAAGAGGGAGAGTGTAAGGTCCGAGAGAATCTTGGATCGGGAGCCTCCCAGCCGGTACACGTATTGGACTGCGGAAATGTTGTCCATGCGGAGAAGGAGAGAGCAGTCCCTGAGGTCCTGGGTAAAGCTGCGAACGGCGAAGGAGCCAGCTATGAGCTCCAGGCAGTTGATAAGAAGCTGCCGTTCCTGGGGGGTCCATGCCCCTCCTGTAGATGCGGGTCCGCAGGTCGCTCCCCAACCCGATTGGCTGGCATCCGATTTCAGCACGAAGTCCGGTAGGGAGCCGAAGATGGCGCGCCCATTCCACGTTTCCATGTGGCGCAGCCACCAGAGGAGTTCCACCCGAACTTCTGAGGTGATGGGGACCATTTGGTCGTAGGAGGGGTGAATGCGGAGATACGCGGTCTGCAAGCGCTGAATTGCGCGATAGTGAAGTGGGCCGGGAAAATGGCTTGAATGGAAGATTGATCTGGAGTCTGCGCCAATACCAGTATGTCGTCTAGGGAAATAATCGTCCTGATGCCTTGGGCCCGGATGGAGGCCATAACCGGTTTTAGGATTTTTGTGAAACACCAGGGTGCTGAACTGAGGCCGAACGGCAGACAGGTGAAGTGCCAGAGGTTGCGATGCCAGTGGAATTGTAAATACCGTCGATGTGCGGGATGGACCGGGACCGTGAGGTAAGCATCCGTGAGATCTAGTCTCGTGAACCAGTCGCCGTCTCGAAGAAGATCTCCGAGGAGGTGTATGCCCTCCATCTTGAAGTGGCGATAGGACACGAAAGCATTGAGGGCCTTTAAGTTTGTTACCGGCCGTAGGTCCCCAGACTTTTGTGGACCAGGAATATGTTGCTGGTGAAGCATGTGGGTTCCCGCGTGGGGAGGATGGCTCCCTTAAACTGTAGGGAGCGAAGCTCCTTTTTGATTAATGCCGATTCCTGAGAGGAGTAGCGGGCCGGGGGGTGAGCTTGCGCCATTTGGGCAGAAAAAAAGCGCAATCGACCCGCGACCGGTATGTGTGGGAGCGGAAGCGCAGGGGTACTTACCCGCGGAGTAGCGACGTCTGGGTCTGCCGAAGCCCCGATCGACGGGAACTCCCCATGCCAGGATCGGGCTTGGAGGGAAGGCGAGGTCGATACGAGGTGTGGTATCGGCCGGCGACCCGACCTCTTGGTGCGCCGGCCCTGGAGGAAAAACGAGTTGCCGGGTGGAAGACTCGCTCCATGTTAGACTGCACTTTCTGCAAATTTGTATAGACATTAACCTTGCGGTTGAGTACTTTTAGAAAGGGGTCCCCGAACAGCAGCCCCTTCGCTGCAGGACCCAACTCCTAGGTTGACATGGAGGTGAGCTTAGCGTCAAAGCGAAAAAGTGCCGCTTTGCGGCGTTCGGAAGAAATGCCCACGTTGGCATTTCCCAAAAGGCAAAGGGCGCGCTGTGCCCATTCACGGACAAGGGCCGGATCGAGCGGGGTGCTGTTATTTAAGGCTTCGTCCGCCATGACAAAGATTAGCGAAAGGGGGCCCGAGACGTCCAGCAGTTTGTCCTGGGCGCCGCGGAGACCCTGTTCTAGACCCCGTCAAGGATCTTTGCCAGCCTTCCCCATGAAGGTGACAAAGTCCTCATCAAACTGTGGGGTAAGGGATACTTTGTCAGGTAGTGTCGGGCGAGGGCATTCCGCCCGCAAACGAGTTCTGTCGGCCTTTTCCAAAGGGCAGCGTAACCAGAAACGCAGGAATTCTGCGATGTGATCTGAGGGAATCCAGGCCGGAGACCTGGGATGTGTGGTGGTGCGTGGGTCGAAGAACGGGACGCCCCTAGCATCCAAGATTGGGGCCAGAGTGTCCGAGGACCCCAGGGAGCGTGGAGCTGACACAGCTGAAAGGGGTATAACTGCCAATGCACCGGGACGGGGCTCACCCGTCGAGCTTGGAGTAGCTGGTGGGTCACCGGCAGACTCTGCTCCCTCCTCTTCCGGGGAATCAGCCCGGTAGTCCTCAAGGTTGTAAGAGGCATCCTCGTTACGATGGGTGGACAAGCGAGTAGATATTTTCGCGCGACCCTTACCTTTACCCGCTGTTTCAGATTGACCCTTCCATGGTCTTTTACGTGAAGGGGTAGCAGTGTCCGATTGGTCGGACTGCGAGTCTACAGAAGGGGCCGGGGACTGGGCCCTGGAAAGCACCGGGGGATCCGGCTGGGGAGCGGTGGTAGTGCCGCGAGGGCTATGGTCAAGGCCTCAGTGATGGCTGTAGGGAGCCATGATTTAAGTTCTTCCTGTTGAACAGGATTAATTTGAGGAGGATCCATATTTTTATAGTAACGGGCTCACCCGTTGGCAAATAATTATTTTTTAATTGAAGTCGCGCTATTCGTATACTCGGATCGGGGCTCACCCGATGTTTATTTATTATTTATTTTTGTTTTGTGGCAGATCTGGAAATGCCGCCAGATAATAGGTTAAGTTGACTAACCAAACGTTTTCGGGGCTCACCCGAGAGAGCAGAGGGTCCAGCAGTGAAGCGGGCGCCGTTTGGGGAAGCGTTGCTTCTTGCCTGTGTGCTGCCACCTGTCCGGCAGTGTCTGCGAGGCGCGAGGTTCTGAACGGCGGTAAAAGCCGTTGGAGCCTAAAAATGGCCGCCAGTGTGCGCAGGCGCGATAGGGACGTCTAGCCATGAGGAGACTTAGCGCATGCGCAGAACAGTATCGCGGCCGCTAACGGGATTGCTATCTAAAGTGGGAAATTAAAGATAAAACACATCCCGGAATTTGGGTAAACTCGGCGCCGCTGGTCGCTCGACCACCAAGGGCCCTAGCCACACGGCCCTCGGTCCGCCGGGAGGCCAGTCCAAACGCAACGCGCACCCTGCAGGCGGGAGAGTGCCCGCACAGCAGGGAAGAAAACCTGTGAAAAAAATCAAGTTAAACACAAGAAAATACTGAACAGTTCGTGTAATAAGCTAACTCTAACAAAGCAATATAGCTGAAAAGTATATATATATGTAAAATAAGCCTGGCAACCAGGAGCTGTTAAGGAAACGTCTCACCTGGTCGCCAGCAGCAAAGAAAAGAGGACGTGGCTAAGACGGACTACTCACTTATTGTCTATTGGTTACTGCTGTTGCTATGTAAACTTTCCTTTGCTGCTGTTGTTTAGTAAAGAAAAGAGAATGCAAAATATGAAGCCTCCTGCCTTGATATAAAATTACCCAACTCAATGGCTGTTACCTTAGCAACCTGGGAAAATGAAAGGCTGAGTACAACATTCCCCAGCAATGCAAAGTACGGCCCAGGGCGGAATGGCCAATGCAAGTGGTGCATTAACGGAGTTATTACACAGCTCACGGGTGTGAACGGCAGAGATAATGACAATATATAGTGAGGGAAAGGAGGGGGGGTTTGTGAGGATCCTGTGGACGACCAGACACTAGTGGCTGCTCTACGGTGGGTCCGCTCAGGTCGCACAAGGTTTTAGCTTGTATGTGCCATTACAGGGATGAATGCTCCATATGCCAATCAGTCTGCTCTCACCCAGAAGGGGCGGCCAGTACTGACGATCGTTTACAGTTTACAGGGTCATCCAGACATGGACCCCTTGCTTGATGTGCCTAGAGGGGTGTCAGCTATACCCTCCTAACAACAAGGCCGAAACGATCGTCGGGGTTGCTGCGCCTCTTGTGCAGAGATGACGTCCTTGGCAGTCAGTACTGGCCGCCCTTTCTGGGTGAGAGAAGCTGATTTGCATATGGAGCATTCATCCCGGTAATGGCTCAAGCTAAAACCTTGTGAGACCTGAGTGGCCGCACCGTAGAGCAGGCACTAGTGCCGCTTCTCGTCCCCAGGATCCTCACAAACCCCCCTTTCCCTAATTTTTATAATATATATATATATATATATATATATGAGACAAATATATATGTGTCAGAAAACCTAAAGAGGAGCACATCCTGCTCCCCAACATCCTTGGAGATCGGTAGTGTAACAAAACATAGGTTCCGACATCGTGGCAGGACGCAGCCTGTCTCCCACACCTTCTCTCGGGCACAGAAAGGCCCGCGCGGCACAAATTGAGATGCTTCAGGGACTCCTCCTATAGGTAATTGCATATACATACATACCACGGGGCATGACGACACACGCACCCAAGAAACAAATGTCTTCTTCCTCTGTGTTCGAGCGACACCTCTGACAAAATAGGAGTCGTACATCAATATACTCCGATAAAACTTACATAGGATCTGTACTGGAACGCGTGACTTTCTGTAGATGTTGTGGGTTTTATAGCCGTTGTAATCTCGTGCCCAGTGAAGGGGTACGTGCTGCCTCGTGGTGTGGCCCTGTGACATGTGACTGTTCCTTCAGGGGTTTCCTTCCTGGAAACATGCTCTTAACTCCAACAATCTGAGCCTCTCATGGTTTATTACCGTAACCTGCTGCCCACGGGAAGCATCGGCTGTAAAACCCAGCATTTTATGGCCTGGTGAAAGCTCGGCCTGTATCGTGCACCCCATAAAACCATCGGGCAGCACAAAACGGGCACAACCTGACCCCAGGAAGCCAAACTGTAACATTAACCTGGAACATACCGGCTTGATTCCAGGCCTGGTGGGAACGTAACCGTTTGGTGTGCGGCCCAGGGTCACTGATGCGCACGGAGATGGCAAGCTTACAAGCGCTCTGGCTACGTTCATACCGCACTTGCCATCGAGCTGCCAGTCTAGTAAAGTGTGATAGGGTGACGCGACGTGGCATTGGAGAAGAATGCTGGGAATTTGGCACTTTTTGTGATGCGATTTGTGGGAATTTATAAGAAAAATGGGGGGGGCCCCAACCTATAAACCTTAAAGCAGCCGTCCACGCGGCCCGAGGCGAGCCGGGAATGTCGCTGTCAGGGCAATTAGTCATGTTTGTAGTGAAAACAGTTACAATTTCCAGGCTCTTCTAATCCTGGTTATTAGACGTGGCCGAGCCGGCACTAATTGCTCTGTAATTAACTGGCCGGGTGGGTAATTAGCAGCTGCTCTGTGCCCCCCCCCCCCGGACCTTCGCTTCCCTTTAACCCCAGGAACAATCGTCCTCATTTTCAGTAAAGTCACATGACTCAAGCAGAGCCTCATCTCGCTAATTTGGGATATTACTCCCCACTCGCCCATGTTCCCCCCCCCCAGCGGGCGCAGCACGTGGCGACACGTGGCCGCTGTTATCACTGCTGGTGCATTCATGGCCGGGTACTATATAGAAGTACCCAGGCTCCACCCCCTGCGCCACGAGTCCAGGCTGACACTGACACACTCAACTAGTCAGGGATCGAGCCGCGGTGCAGGTTCTCACCGGGAAATCGCAGCTGGAAAAAACGTGGTATTCACAAAGACCAATGGCTTAAAGCCACAATGTTCTGTGAGCGCGGGGGCTGCAGCTCATCTCCAAACGCATGCCACAACGTAAATCCACAGGTGGAACATACAAAAATCCACCAAGCTGCGAGGGGCATTTGTGGATCGCATGGAATCGCGGCTCCAGCTGTTAAGGATAACCACCCGACTCTGTGTAATGGCTCAGCCGGAATAGCACCCGATGGTTATCACAGCCAGCCGAGATGCTCTAGCTGGAAGATGCACCAAGGCTGTATCTGACCGTGACTGGTGGCCTCTCCATCACCTCCGACACATCTGTCACTTTCATAACTTCCATCACCTCTACCACTTCCACTACCTCTGTGACTTTCTCCACCAGTTCCATCACTACCACCTGTACCACTTCCACCACCTCTACCACCTCTACGACTTTCTCCACCACAATCCATCATTACCACCTCTATCCCTTCCATCAGCTCTACCACTTCCTCCATCACTACCTCTACCAATTCCACCACCTCTACCATCATCACTTTCACCACTACCATCACCACCTCCATCACCACCTCCACCACTTTTTTTTTTTTTTTTTACACAATTTTTATTTTGTAATATTGTCAGCAAGACATCTGACTTGAAACAGGGGCCTCACGGGGCCACAAAGGGTCATCAAATATAACACGTCGTAAGGAAAATAACAAAAACCGCTACGCATAGAAAGTCCTTAAGTGTTGCAGGCAGCATATAAAATGAAAAAGCACAAATGTCATCCTAAGACTGCTAGGAAAAAGATAAAGTCCTACGAAATGGTGCAGTAAGAAAAATCGGAGGTGGGGGTGAGGGGGGAGACAGTAATGTCAGCAGACGGAGAAATCAAAGGGGAGCAAAAACAGCCACAAAATAAAACACATCAAGGGGGTCAAAAAATAAAAGTCAGCGAGGGGGGTGGGGACCAAAATTAAAAACTCAGCCGGGGGAGAGGGGTAAGAAAAATCTGCACGGGGGGGGGTCATCGCTGCCAGAAGGCACGGATCAGCAACAAAAACAGCAAAAAAAAGGTGACTCCACAGACCGCCTCAGCCCGTGCCCAGTGGGAAGGCTGCGTGTTCAGCCCCCTCGTGCCGAAGCATCTCACCGGCGGCAAGGTAAGTCGGCATCCTCCAGGCAATCACCGCCACAGCGAGGGCCACATCACGAGGCCCGGATGGGAGCTTCAGCCTGCTGGCCGACAGCCCCCGGGGTTCCATCGTGGCTCCAGCACAGTGGGAAAGATGGCGATCCGTACCAGGTCCACCGTCCTCGGCTTCTCCTCTGGTATCCTCAGGAGCTTCAGGGAGCAGCCCGTCATCCTCTGCTGCACTCTCCTGGCGTTCAGCAGCAGGCAGCTCCAATGTCACCTCCACGACCTCCGGCGCAGCAGGTCCCGGTGGCTCACCACCAACTCCACTCGTGCCTCCAGCCCCTTCTCCACGATCATCAGGTAAAACAGCCTCCATCCTCAAGTCCGCAGTCACCCAGCGAGACCTCCACGCGGCCATCAGTCACCTCTACGAGCCCTGACAAAGCAGGCTGTCTTCCTCCCCTGACAACTGCACCAAACAGACCTCGAGGGCCGCAAACGCAGCCTCCATGTCGCTGACGGGGGGATCCGCTCCAGACTACGCCCCTCCGCCTGCTCCATTAACTTCATCTCTTAGGGCTCCGCAGATGCAGCCGGAAGATGGGGTCCCTCCATCCCCTTCAGTCCGCAGCCGCCAAACACCCGGGTCGGGTTCTCCACTGGGGAAGCAGTAGGAGGAACAAACGTCCAGAGGCAGATAGGTAGGCCACAAGATGGCCGACGTCCTACAGACCCGCCAGGCTAAATCTCAGCTGTGCTCCGGAGGGGGGGACAAAAACGAGCCCCGGAGCCATCCCCGTTATGGCCAACTGCTCAGGCACCCCAATAGTGGGTAACTGGATGAGTGGCTCCAGCGAAAATCCCCCGATAACAGGCTAATCCGGCAAAGCTCCCTCCAAACACGTCTGCTCCCTGGCATCCAGCCACGCCCCACCACCTCCATCACTTCTTATATATCCAAAAGTAAACGGGCGTAAACCTTTCTGCAAATGATCCCCCAGAAGTCTTAGATTGTAAACTCTGGGGCAGGGTCCCCTCTCCTCTTAGGTTGTAAGCTCTGGGGCAGGGTCCCCTCTCCTCTTAGATTGTAAGCTCTGGAGCAGGGTCCCCTCTCTCCTCTTAGATTGTAAGTGCTGGAGCAGGGTCCCCTCTCTCCTCTTAGATTGTTCAGTAAAACAATTATTGTTGCTGGATTCTACCGCCCACCGAGTTCCCCAGTGCACTCCCTTTCTGACATAACCCAAATCCTTAGTAAATTAGTAGCTCAAAACAAAAAAAGAGAACTGCTGGTCCTCGGCGACTTTAATGTTGATTGGCTGAATCCTAAAAACAATAAACACTGCTCACTGTTTAAGGCTTTGCAGCTAACACAATTAATCTCCTCCCCCACTCGCATTAATATGAAAAGCCCTAACCACACCTTGCTGGACTGGATTCTCTCCTCATGTCCTGATAGCGAGAACGCCTGCCTCCTGTATTCTAACAGTTTCAGTGATCACTGCCTAGAGTACTGTGTGCGCAAAATAAGGGCCACAAAATGTCCACCAAAGGTAATAATCACCAGGTCTTTCAAGAAATTTAATCTTGAATCCTTCCTAAATGATCTCAAACAGCTCCCATGGTACAGACTAAACCTAATCCCAGACCTGGACTGTTACATAGTTACATAGGCTGAAAAAAGACATGCGTACATCGGGTTCAGCCTCTCCAACATCACCTACTGCTGTTGATCCAAAAGAAGGCAAAAAACCCAGTCTGAAATGCTTGCCAATATGCAACATACTAGGAAAAAATTCCTTCTTGACCCCAGAATGGCGTCAGATTTCTCCTTGGATCAAGAAGCTTTTACCCACATATTAAATATTATAACCCTTAATATTCTGTGTCTACAGGAAGTCATCCAGTTACTTTTTAAAAGTCTGTAGGTCTCTGACCCAACCACCTCAACAGGCAGATAATTCCACAGCTTTATTGTTCTCACCGTAAAATAACCCTTCCTATGCTTTAGGCTGAATTTTCTTTCTTCCCGTCTAAATGGATGACCCCTTGTCCTGTGTATAGTCCTCTCAATGAATAGGTTATCAGACAATGGTTGATAATGGCCCTGTATATATTTATTTAAGGTGCAATTGAATACTTTCAATCCAAGCTCCTTAAAGTCTGGAACACCCATACCCCACTGCGCACAGTGCGAGTAAAAGGGGCCCACCTCCCCTGGGTTACAGCTGACCTCAAGCATATGTACCAGTTTAGAGACTCCCTGTGGTCAAATTTCAAGAGTACTGGATCCATGAACGATCACTGTGAATACCGAAAATGCCGGAATGCATGCACAAAACAAACAAAAATGGCTAAAGCCCAATACTACAATGAAAATTTAAACAATAACATATCAAACCCAAGAAATTTTTGGAAAACCATAAGTAACATACAAGCACCTCCTGTCCACTCCCAACCGGCTGCTGTCAAAGTAAACAACCAAACTGTACAACACCCCCTAGATGTAGCAAATGCTTTTAATAATTATTTTGTTGGATGCGCCACCACCCTGATTGCTAAGCTAGGAAATGACACGCAATCACAAAGGCCGCACACAGGTCAGGCCCCACCAACTGTGGAAGACCCTGTAACGCAGAGAAATTCAATTTTAGACCAGTGCCTGTCAGTGTCATCACTAAACTTCTCCGTAACCAAAAAATGAAATCCCAGTCTCGACCTGATCAAATCCCAGCAATGCTGCTGAAAATCAGTGCGCCGGCAATTGCAAAACCTGTCGCAACCCTTATCAATGAATCACTGGCGACTGGATACATACCCAAACTCTGGAAGACTGCGAGAGTGGTACTTATCCATAAAAGTGGAGACAATACTTTGGTATCCAACTACCGCCCAATATCACTGCTCCCTGTAATGTCAAAAACTCTGGAAAAATGTGTCTACACTCAATTACGTGATTATTATCAGTATCGGAACTATTTAACCCCGGATCAATCCGGCTTTCGTCCAAATCATTCAACTACAACTGCCCTTTTAAAAGTCTGTAATGATATCCAAGCGGGCATGGAACAAGGAAACCTAACTGGAGCATCTTCCTTGATTTTGCCAAGGCCTTTGACACAGTAGACCATGGCATCCTATTACAAAAACTTAAAAACTCTGGTATTGGTGATCACACGCTAACCTGGTTTCAATCATATGTATCCGACCGATCACAATATGTGTCCATTTCTGACAGCACTTCCCTTTCCCTCCCAGTCACGTGCGGTGTACCCCAATGCTTGATACTCGGCCCCCTGCTATTCACAACATTTATAAATGATCTGCCCAATGTCTGCAAAGCCTCAATTGTATGCAGAGGTCACTGTAATCTATACCAGCCAACCAAATCTCCTGCAGCTGGAGGCCGTGCTGCTGCAAGAAAAATTCACAGGGGTAGAAAAGTGGATCGCAGATAACAAGCTTTTTCTAAATGCTGACAAAACTGTTACGATGCTCTTTGGAACCGCACCTAAACTACACAAATTGCAAACACCTCATCTATGTGTCAGGACAAAATCAAATGGCACGCTGACCACAGTCACTTCTCTCAAATATCTAGGTATGTGGTTGGACCCAAATCTATCCTTTGGCCCTCACATCGAAAAACTCTCATCTAAACTTTACCCCAAACTAGGCGCCCTGTACAGAAACAAATCCTGCCTGAGCCCCGCGGTAAGAAAGCAGATTGTACAACAAATGCTTATGCCGGCTATTGAATACGGAGATGTAGTGTATGCAGCCGCCCCGCAAACACACCTTCATAAACTTACTACATTGTATAACTCATTCTGCCGCTTTGCATTACAATGTAACTACATGACCCACCATTGTGACATGTTAAAAGAACTAAACTGGCCATCGCTGGAATCTAGACGCACCCTTCACCTTTACAACCTGGTGTTTAAGAGCTTTTCTGGGAAGCTGCCACCCTACCTGAATAGGCTGATTGCCCCAGCAGTTCCCTCATCCTATAACCTCCGATCCAGGACCAGCACCTTACTTGCAATACCGCAATACAAAAAGAAAGTGGCTCGATCCTCATTTTCCTACAGAGCACCACAATTATGGAATAACCTCCCAGACACCATCAAATCTTCCCCCAGTCTAAAGTCCCTTAAGAGCTCCCTATTAACATACCTCAATACGGAATGCACCTGTAAACATGTAACACAGTGACTATATACAGAATGCACCTGTAAACATGTAACACAGTGACTATATACAGAATGCACCTGTAAACATGTAACACAGTGACTATATACAGAATGCGCCTGTAAACATGTAACACAGTGACTATATACAGAATGCACCTGTAAACATGTAACACAGTGACTATATACAGAATGCACCTGTAAACATGTAACACAGTGACTATATACAGAATGCACCTGTAAACATGTAACAGTGACTATATACAGAATGCACCTGTAAACATGTAACACAGTGACTATATACAGAATGCGCCTGTAAACATGTAACACAGTGACTATATACAGAATGCACCTGTAAACATGTAACACAGTGACTATATACAGAATGCACCTGTAAACATGTAACACAGTGACTATATACAGAATGCGCCTGTAAACATGTAACACAGTGACTATATACAGAATGCACCTGTAAACATGTAACACAGTGACTATATACAGAATGCACCTGTAAACATGTAACACAGTGACTATATACAGAATGCACCTGTAAACATAGTGACTATATACAGAATGCACCTGTAAACATGTAACACAGTGACTATATACAGAATGCACCTGTAAACATGTAACACAGTGACTATATACAGAATGCACCTGTAAACATGTAACACAGTGACTATATACAGAATGCACCTGTAAACATGTAACACAGTGACTATATACAGAATGCACCTGTAAACATGTAACACAGTGACTATATACAGAATGCACCTGTAAACATGTAACACAGTGACTATATACAGAATGCGCCTGTAAACATGTAACACAGTGACTATATACAGAATGCGCCTGTAAACATGTAACACAGTGACTATATACAGAATGCACCTGTAAACATGTAACACAGTGACTATATACAGAATGCGCCTGTAAACATGTAACACAGTGACTATATACAGAATGCGCCTGTAAACATGTAACACAGTGACTATATACAGAATGCACCTGTAAACATGTAACACAGTGACTATATACAGAATGCACCTGTAAACATGTAACACAGTGACTATATACAGAATGCACCTGTAAACATGTAACACAGTGACTATATACAGAATGCACCTGTAAACATGTAACATAGTGACTATATACAGAATGCACCTGTAAACATGTAACACAGTGACTTTATTTCCTGCATATTTATTTTTCTGTTAATCTGTATATTTGGTTTTGTGTTAATATCTTGCATTTTACTGTTTTGTGTTTCTGTAACCACTCAATGCTCTTGAATCCAGGACATACTTGAAAACGAGAGAAATCTCAATATATCCTTCCTGGTAAAATCCTTTATAAATAAATAAATAAATTGTAAGCTCTGGGGCAGGGTCCCCTCTCCTCTTAGATTGTAAGCTCTGGAGCAGGGTCCCCTCTCCTCTTAGATTGTAAGCTCTGGAGCAGGGTCCCCTCTCCTCTTAGATTGTAAGCTCTGGGGCAGGGTCCCCTCTCCTCTTAGATTGTAAGCTCTGGGGCAGGGTCCCCTCTCCTCTTAGATTGTAAGCTCTGGAGCAGGGTCCCCTCTCCTCTTAGATTGTAAGCTCTGGAGCAGGGTCCCCTCTCCTCTTAGATTGTAAGCTCTGGGGCAGGGTCCCCTCTCCTCTTAGATTGTAAGCTCTGGAGCAGGGTCCCCTCTCCTCTTAGATTGTAAGCTCTGGGGCAGGATCCCCTCTCCTCTTAGATTGTAAGCTCTGGGGCAGGGTCCCCTCTCCTCTTAGATTGTAAGCTCTGGGCAGGGTCCCCTCTCCTCTTAGATTGTAAACTCTGGGGCAGGGTCCCCTCTCCTCTTAGATTGTAAGCTCTGGGGCAGGGTCCCCTCTCCTCTTAGATTGTAAGCTCTGGGGCAGGGTCCCCTCTCCTCTTAGATTGTAAGCTCTGGAGCAGGGTCCCCTCTCCTCTTAGATTGTAAGCTCTGGAGCAGGGTCCTCTCTCCTCTTAGATTGTAAGCTCTGGGGCAGGGTCCCCTCTCCTCTTAGATTGTAAGCTCTGGGGCAGGGTCCCCTCTCCTCTTAGATTGTAAGCTCTGGGGCAGGGTCCCCTCTCCTCTTAGATTGTAAACTCTGGGGCAGGGTCCCCTCTCCTCTTAGATTGTAAACTCTGGGGCAGGGTCCCCTCTCCTCTTAGATTGTAAGCTCTGGGGCAGGGTCCTCTCTCCTCTTAGATTGTAAGCTCGGAGCAGGGTCCCCTCTCCTCTTAGATTGTAAGCTCTGGGGCAGGGTCCCCTCTCCCCTTAGATTGTAAGCTCTGGGGCAGGGTCCCCTCTCCTCTTAGATTGTAAGCTCTGGGGCAGGGTCCCCTCTCCTCTTAGATTGTAAGCTCTGGGGCAGGGTCCCCTCTCCTCTTAGATTGTAAGCTCTGGGCAGGGTCCCCTCTCCTCTTAGATTGTAAGCTCTGGGGCAGGGTCCCCTCTCCTCTTAGATTGTAAACTCTGGAGCAGGGTCCCCTCTCCTCTTAGATTGTAAGCTCTGGGGCAGGGTCCCCTCTCCTCTTAGATTGTAAGCTCTGGGGCAGGGTCCCCTCTCCTCTTAGATTGTAAGCTCTGGGCAGGGTCCCCTCTCCTCTTAGATTGTAAGCTCTGGAGCAGGGTCCCCTCTCCTCTTAGATTGTAAGCTCTGGGCAGGGTCCCCTCTCCTCTTAGAGTGTAAGCTCTGGGGCAGGGTCCCCTCTCCTCTTAGATTGTAAGGTCTGGGGCAGGGTCCCCTCTCCTCTTAGATTGTAAGCTCTGGGGCAGGGTCCCCTCTCCTCTTAGATTGTAAGCTCTGGGCAGGGTCCCCTCTCCTCTTAGATTGTAAGCTCTGGGGCAGGGTCCCCTCTCCTCTTAAAGTGTAAGCTCTGGGGCAGGGTCCCCTCTCCTCTTAGATTGTAAGCTCTGGGGCAGGGTCCCCTCTCCTCTTAGATTGTAAGCTCTGGGGCAGGGTCCCCTCTCCTCTTAGATTGTAAGCTCTGGAGCAGGGTCCCCTCTCCTCTTAGATTGTAAGCTCTGGGGCAGGGTCCTCTCTCCTCTTAGATTGTAAGCTCTGGGGCAGGGTCCCCTCTCCTCTTAGATTGTAAGCTCTGGGGCAGGGTCTCCTCTCCTCTTAGATTGTAAGCTCTGGGGCAGGGTCCCCTCTCCTCTTAGATTGTAAGCTCTGGAGCAGGGTCCCCTCTCCTCTTAGATTGTAAGCTCTGGGGCAGGGTCCCCTCTCCTCTTAGATTGTAAGCTCTGGGGCAGGGTCCTCTCTTACTGGTCTGTGGGTTTAATGTTTATGTATATTTGTTATTCTGTTTCTCATTGTACAGCGCTATGGAACTTGTTGGCACTTTATAAATACTTGTAACTGTGTGACTGATCCAAGGAAGGCATGGCGCAGACATTCAGCATGGCGTCGCTCTCCCTGCGCAGAGTTACATAGCTTTTTTGAGTATGTGGCCTGGGGACACAGAGCGTTGGCCCCGGGTTTATTTACACGTTGGGGGGGGGGGGTGCGGGGCGGCCAGATGGGAATCGTCTGAAGCAGCAGCGGATTAACTAAAACAATGTTTTATCATCTCCAGAGGAAGCGGCTCCAAAATGTCAATAAACGTACAGATCCCCCAATGTAACCGCTACTGGCTGGTGGTCCGCACCCCCACATCCCACCCCGTGTACATACATCTGTCTGTCTGTTACGGGAATGGTTGGAGGAAGCCGCCATAGTGACAAACAATGGGCCCTGCTCCACTCATGCCAATGCAGTGAAGTGGGTAGCAGTTGCAGTGGGTGGGTAGTAATTATAGATGCCGTGGTTGGTAGTTATAGGTGCATTGGGTAGTAGTTGCAGTGCAGTTGTAGGTGCAATGCAGTTGGTAGCCGTTGTAGTGCAGTGGGTGGGTAGTAGTTGTAGGTGCAGTGATTGGTAGTTGCAGTGATAGGTAGTTGCAGTGCAGTGATCGGTAGGTGCAGTTCAGTGATCGGTAGTTGCCGTGCAGTGATTGGTAGTTGTGGTGCAGTGCAGTGATCGGTAGGTGCAGTGCAGTGATTGGTGGGTGCAGTGATTGGTGCAGTGCAGTGATTGGTAGGTGCAGTGATTGGTATTTGTGGTGCAGTGCAGTGATCGGTAGGTGCAGTGCAGTGATTGGTGGGTGCAGTGATTGGTAGGTGCAGTGATTGGTATTTGTGGTGCAGTGCAGTGATTGGTGGGTGCAGTGATTGGTGCAGTGCAGTGATTGGTAGTTGTGGTGCAGTGCAGTGATTGGTAGGTGCAGTGATTGGTAGGTGCAGTGATTGGTAGGTGCAGTGATTGGTAGGTGCAGTGATTGGTGCAGTGCAGTGATTGGTAGGTGCAGTGATTGGTAGGTGCAGTGATTGGTAGGTGCAGTGATTGGTAGGTGCAGTGATTGGTAGGTGCAGTGATTGGTAGTTGTGGTGCAGTGCAGTGATCGGTAGTTGCAGTGCAGTGATTGGTAGGTGCAGTGATTGGTATTTGTGGTGCAGTGCAGTGATCGGTAGTTGCAGTGCAGTGGATTGTTGCAGCATAGCAGGTAATTGTTACTTTCTGGCAGCAGAGCTTTCCAAGCCCCCAGTGAAGGGGATTATTGCTCTGGGAGAGTCCCGTGTCAGGCTGGGATTGTGGAGGATCCTGCAGGGAGGGATGTGGCACTTTATCATCTCCCTCCTACACTGAGGAGGACTCCAGTCAAACCGGTGGAGCATGTTCACAGGAGTCTGATATGTGTGGCGGGAGGATTATCATCCTTCTATGGATAAATCTACAGCGGCTCATTTAATACACTCGTATCTATCTGTGTATATATGTAGATCTCTGTGTATATATGTATATATGGATAGAATATCTATACCTATATGTATATCTCTGTGTATATATATATATACTGTATCTACACTTACAGGTGAAAGTCGAAAAATTTGAATATGTTGCAAAAGTTAATTTATTTCAGTAATGCAAGTTAAAAGGTGAAAGTAATATATGAGACTCATTAGATGCAAAGCGAGATCGAGCAAGCGGTGATTTGTGATAATTGTGATGATTCTGGTTACAGCTCATGAAAAACCCAAATCCACAATCTCAGAAAATGAGAATATTGTGATGCGGTGCAATATATTCTAGGCTCAAAGTGTCCCACTCTAATCAGCGAATGAAGCCATAACACCTGCAAAGGGTTCCTGATCCTTTAAATGGTCTCTCAGACTGCTTCGGTAGGAATCACAATCATGGGAAAGACGCTGACCTGACAGTTGTGCAGAAAACCATCATTGACCCCCTCCATAAGGAGGGAAAGCCTCAAAAGGTCATTGCAAAAGAAGTTGGATGTTCCCAAAGTGCTGTATCAAAGCACATTAATAGAAAGTTCTGTGGAAGAAAGAGGTGCACAAGCAGCAGCGATGACCACAGCCTGGAGAGGATTGTCAGGAAAAGGCCATTCAAAAGTGTTGGGGACTTTCACAAGGAGTGGACTGAGGCTGGAGTCAGTGCATCAAGAGCCACCACACACAGACGCATCCTGGACATGGGCTTCAAATGTCGTATTCCTCTTGTCAAGCCGCTCCTGAACAACAAACAACATCAGAAGCGTCTTACCTGGGCTAAAGAAAAACACACCTGGTCTGTTGCTCAGTGGCTCCAAAGTCCTCTTTTCTGATGAGAGCAACTTTTGCATCTCATGTTGAAACCAAGGATCCAGAGTATGGAGGAAGAATGGAGAGGACACACTGCAAGATGCTTGAAGTCCAGTGTGAAGTTTCCACAGTCTGTGTTGATTTGGGGAGCCATGTCATCTGCTGGTGTTGGTCCACTGTGCTTCATTAAGTCCAGGGTCTATGCAGCCGTCTAGCAGGAGATTTTGGAGCACTTTGTTTCCTTCCGCAGACGAGCTTTATGGGGATGCTGACTTCATTTTCCAGCAGGACGTGGCACCTGCCCACACTGCCAAAAGCACCAAAACCTGGTTCAATGACCGTGGGATTACTGAGCTTGATTGGCCAGAAAACTCGCCTGACCTCAACCCCATAGAGATTCTATGGACATTGGCAGGAGAAAGATGAGAGACATGGGACGGGACAATGCAGAAGAGCTGAAGGCCACTATTGAAGCATCCTGGTCTTCCATAACACCTCAGCAGTGCCACAGGCTGATGGCTTCCATGTCACATTGCCGCATTGAGGCAGGAATTGCTGCAAACCAAGCACTGAGTACATCTGCAGCTTATACTTTTCACAGGTTCCATATTGTTCTATGTACAATCCTTGTTTTATTGATTACATGGAATATTCTCCTTTTCTGAGATTTGTGGATTTGGGGTTTTCATGAGCTGTAACCAGAATCCTCACAATTATCACAAATCACAGCTTGAACTGAGTCTCATATATTACTTTCACCCAGTGCTTTTTTTCTGGAAAAATAGGTGGGGGTACTGAGTGACGCCCAGGAAAAAAATGATTATTATGACAATTTTTCTTGTCCTAATAAATACTCCTTTAATCACACATGGATATATTTGCCCCCAGCTCATACATGAATATATTTGCCCCCAGCTCATACATGAATATATATGCCCCAGCTCACACATGGATATATTTGCCCCAGCTCACACATGGATATATTTTCCCCAGGCTCACACGTGGATATATTGCCCCCGGCTCACACGTGGATATATTGCCCCCGGCTCACACGTGGATATATTGCCCCCGGCTCACACGTGGATATATTGCCCCCGGCTCACACGTGGATATATTGCCCCCGGCTCACACGTGGATATATTGCCCCCGGCTCACACGTGGATATATTGCCCCCGGCTCACACGTGGATATATTGCCTGTATTCTCTGTATTCTCGTCATTCCCTCTCTCTCTGTATTCTCGTCATTCCCTCTCTCTCTGTATTCTCGTCATTCCCTCTCTCTGTATTCTCGTCATTCCCTCTCTCTGTATTCTCGTCATTCCCTCTCTCTCTGTATTCTCGTCATTCCCTCTCTCTCTGTATTCTCGTCATTCCCTCTCTCTCTGTATTCTCGTCATTCCCTCTCTCTCTGTATTCTCGTCATTCCCTCTCTCTCTGTATTCTTGTCATTCCCTCTCTCTCTGTATTCTTGTCATTCCCTCTCTCTCTGTATTCTTGTCATTCCCTCTCTCTCTGTATTCTTGTCATTCCCTCTCTCTCTCTGTATTCTCGTCATTCCCTCACTGTATTCTCGTCATTCCCTCAGTAATACAGAGAGAGAGAATGACGAGAATACAGTCATTCTCTCTCTGTATTCTCGTCATTCCTTCTCTCTCTCTCTGTATTCTCATCATTCCCTCTCTCCCTGTATTACTGTCATTCCCTCTCTCCTGTATTACTGTCATTCTCTCTCTGTATTCTCTCGTCATTCCCTCTCTCTCTCTCTCTCTCTCTCTATTCTCGTCATTCCCTCTCTCTCTATTCCTCGTCATTCCTCTCTCTCTATTCTCGTCATTCCCTCTTTCTGTATTCTCGCCATTCCCTCTCTCTGTATTCCTCGTCATTCTCCCTCTCTCTCTCCTGTATTCCTCGTCATTCCCTCTCTCTCTCTGTATTCTCGTCATTCCCTCTCTCTCTCTGTATTGTCATTCCCTCACTGTATTACTGTCATTCTCTCTCTGTATTCCGTCATTGCCTCTCTCTCTGTATTCTCGTCATTCCCTCTCTCTCCGTATTCTCGTCATTCCCTCTCTCTCCGTATTCTCGTCATTCCCTCTCTCCTCCGTATTCTCGTCATTCCTCTCTCTCCGTATTCTCGTCATCCTCTCTCTCGTATTCTCGTCATTCCCTCTCTCTCCGTATTCTCGTCATTCCCTCTCTCCTGTATTCTCGTCATTCCTCTCTCTCTGTATTCTCGTCATTCCCTCGCTCTCTGTATCTCCTCATTCCTCTCTCTCTGTATTCTCCTCATTCCCTCGCTCTCTGTATTCTCCTAATTCCCTCGCTCTCTGTATTCTCCTCATTCCTCTCTTTATTCTCCTCATTCCTCTCTCTGTATTCTCCTCATTCCCTCTCTCTGTATTCTCCTCATTCCCTCTCTCTGTATTCTCCTCATTCCCTCTCTCTCTGTATTCTCCTCATTCCCTCTCTCTCTGTATTCTCCTCATTCCCTCTCTCTCTGTATTCTCCTCATTCCCTCGCTCTCTGTATTCTCAATTCCCTCGCTCTCTGTATTCTCCTCATTCTCTGTATTCTCGTCATTCTCTCTCTCTGTATTCTCGTCATTCCCTCTCTCTGTATTCTCGTCATTCCCTCTCTCTGTATTCTCGTCATTCCCTCTCTCTGTATTCTCATCATTCTCTCTCTGTATTCTCGTCATTCCCTCTCTCTCTGTATTTTTGTCATTCCCTCTCTCTCTGTATTCTCCTCATTCTCTCTCTGTATTCTCCTCATTCTCTCTCTCTGTATTCTCGTCATTCTCTCTCTCTGTATTCTCGTCATTCCCTCTCTCTGTATTCTCGTCATTCCCTCTCTCTGTATTCTCGTCATTCCTCTCTCTGTATTCTCGTCATTCCTCTCTCTGTATTCTCATCATTCCTTCTCTGTATTCTCGTCATTCCTCTCTCTCTGTATTTTTGTCATTCCTCTCTCTCTGTATTCTCTCCTCTTCTCTCTCTGTATTCTCCTCATTCTCTCTCTCTGTATTCTCCTCATTCTCTCTCTCTGTATTCTCGTCATTCCCTCTCTCTGTATTCTCGTCATTCCCTCTCTATATTCTCCTCATTCTCTCTCTCTCTCTCTGTATTCTCGTCATTCCCTCTCTCTCTGTATTCTCGTCATTCCCTCTCTCTCTGTATTCTTGTCATTCCCTCTCTCTCTGTATTCTTGTCATTCCCTCTCTCTCTGTATTCTTGTCATTCCCTCTCTCTCTGTATTCTTGTCATTCCCTCTCTCTCTCTGTATTCTCGTCATTCCCTCACTGTATTCTCGTCATTCCCTCAGTAATACAGAGAGAGAGAATGACGAGAATACAGTCATTCTCTCTCTGTATTCTCGTCATTCCTTCTCTCTCTCTCTGTATTCTCATCATTCCCTCTCTCCCTGTATTACTGTCATTCCCTCTCTCTCCCTGTATTACTGTCATTCTCTCTCTGTATTCTCGTCATTCCCTCTCTCTCTCTCTCTCCATTCTCGTCATTCCCTCTCTCTCTATTCTCGTCATTCCCTCTCTCTCTATTCTCGTCATTCCCTCTTTCTGTATTCTCGCCATTCCCTCTCTCTGTATTCTCGTCATTCCCTCCCTCTCTCTCTCTGTATTCTCGTCATTCCCTCTCTCTCTCTGTATTCTCGTCATTCCCTCTCTCTCTCTGTATTGTCATTCCCTCACTGTATTACTGTCATTCTCTCTCTGTATTCCGTCATTGCCTCTCTCTCTGTATTCTCGTCATTCCCTCTCTCTCCGTATTCTCGTCATTCCCTCTCTCTCCGTATTCTCGTCATTCCCTCTCTCTCCGTATTCTCGTCATTCCCTCTCTCTCTGTATTCTCGTCATTCCCTCTCTCTCCGTATTCTCGTCATTCCCTCTCTCTCCGTATTCTCGTCATTCCCTCTCTCTCTGTATTCTCGTCATTCCCTCTCTCTCTGTATTCTCGTCATTCCCTCGCTCTCTGTATTCTCCTCATTCCCTCTCTCTCTGTATTCTCCTCATTCCCTCGCTCTCTGTATTCTCCTAATTCCCTCGCTCTCTGTATTCTCCTCATTCCCTCTCTTTATTCTCCTCATTCCCTCTCTCTGTATTCTCCTCATTCCCTCTCTCTGTATTCTCCTCATTCCCTCTCTCTGTATTCTCCTCATTCCCTCTCTCTCTGTATTCTCCTCATTCCCTCTCTCTCTGTATTCTCCTCATTCCCTCTCTCTCTGTATTCTCCTCATTCCCTCTCTCTCTGTATTCTCCTCATTCCCTCGCTCTCTGTATTCTCAATTCCCTCGCTCTCTGTATTCTCCTCATTCTCTGTATTCTCGTCATTCTCTCTCTGTATACTCGTCATTCCCTCTCTCTGTATTCTCGTCATTCCCTCTCTCTGTATTCTCATCATTCTCTCTCTGTATTCTCGTCATTCCCTCTCTCTCTGTATTTTTGTCATTCCCTCTCTCTCTGTATTCTCCTCATTCTCTCTCTGTATTCTCCTCATTCTCTCTCTCTGTATTCTCCTCATTCTCTCTCTCTGTATTCTCGTCATTCCCTCTCTCTGTATTCTCGTCATTCCCTCTCTATATTCTCCTCATTCTCTCTCTCTCTCTCTGTATTCTCGTCATTCCCTCTCTCTGTATTCTCGTCATTCCCTCTCTCTCTGTATTTTTGTCATTCCCTCTCTCTGTATTCTCCTCATTCTCTCTCTGTATTCTCCTCATTCTCTCTCTGTATTCTCCTCATTCTCTCTCTCTGTATTCTCGTCATTCTCTCTCTCTGTATTCTCCTCATTCTCTCTCTCTGTATTCTCGTCATTCCCTCTCTCTATATTCTCCTCATTCTCTCTCTCGCTGTATTCTCGTCATTCCCTCTCTCTCTGTATTCTCGTCATTCCCTCTCTCTCTGTATTCTCGTCATTCCCTCTCTCTCTGTATTCTCGTCATTCCCTCTCTCTCTGTATTCTCGTCATTCCCTCTCTCTATATTCTCGTCATTCTCTCTCTCTCTGTATTCTCGTCATTCTCTCTCTCTATATTCTCTCTCTGTATTCTCGTCATTCTCTCTCTCTGTATTCTCGTCATTCTCTCTCTCTCTCTCCCTCTGTATTCTCGTCATTCCCTCTCTCTGTATTCTCGTCATTCTCTCTCTCTGTATTCTCGTCATTCTCTCTCTCTGTATTCTCGTCATTCTCTCTCTCTGTATTCTCGTCATTCTCTCTCTCTGTATTCTCGTCATTCTCTCTCTCTGTATTCTCGTCATTCTCTCTCTCTGTATTCTCGTCATTCTCTCTCTCTGTTATTCTCGTCATTCTCTCTCTCTGTATTCTCGTCATTCTCTCTCTCTGTATTCTCGTCATTCTCTCTCTCTGTATTCTCGTCATTCCCTCTCTCTCTGTATTCTCGTCATTCCCTCTGTATTCTCGTCATTCCCTCTCTCTCTGTATTCTCGTCATTCCCTCTCTCTCTGTATTCTCCTCATTCCCTCTCTCTCTGTATTCTCCTCATTCCCTCTCTCTCTGTATTCTCCTCATTCCCTGTCTCTATATTCTCGTCATTCTCTCTCTCTCTGTATTCTCCTCTTTCTCTCTCTCTCTGTATTCTCCTCATTCCCTCTCTCTGTATTCTCGTCATTCTCTCTCTCTCTCTATTCTCGTCATTCTCTCTCTCTCTCTCTCTCTGTATTCTCGTCATTCCCCCTCTCTCTGTATTCTCGTCATTCCCTCTCTGTATTCTCGTCATTCCCTCTCTCTGTATTCTCGTCATTCCCTCTCTCTGTATTCTCGTCATTCCCTCTCTCTGTATTCTCGTCATTCCCTCTCTCTGTATTCTCGTCATTCTCTCTCTCTGTATTCTCGTCATTCTCTCTCTCTCTGCATTCTCGTCATTCCCTCTCTCTGTATTCTCGTCATTCTGTCTCTGCATTCTCGTCATTCTCTCGCCCGGTATTCTCGTCATTCTCTCTATTACTTTTTTTCTTGTGATTGTTTCCCTGTTACTTTATGCATGTGTCTTAGTTTTTTCTGTTGTGTCTCTTATTTGTGTGTCTCTGTTATGTGTGTGTGTCTCTGTCACCGTTTTCTCTCTGGTCTTTGTTAAATTTTTGTCTATTATTGTGTTACTTTTCTTTCTGAAACATTTTTTTCTTTTTAGCTCTGCATATCTGTCTCCCTGTTTGTCTCTGTTACCTTTTCTGTTATTTGTGTGTGTTTTTCTCTTACTTTTCTGTTAATTATTTCTGTTACTTTTTGTCTGTCTCTGTATGTCTCTTTCAATTTCTGTCTCTGACACACAGAAGAGAGAAACAAAGAGACAGTCTGTTTCAATTTCTTATTCTCTGTGTGTCTTTGTTTCAATGTCTCTGTCTCTCTGTGTATGTTTCTCTGTATATGCCTCTCTCTGTATGTGTGTCTCTCTGTGTTTGTGTCTCTCTGCACGTCACTCACTGTGCATGTGTGTTTTTCTGCATGTCCCCCTGTGCGTGTGTGTCTCTCTGTCCCTCTGTGTGTGTGTGTGTGTGTCTCTGTGTATGTCTCTCTGTGTGTCTCTCTCTCCCTCTGTGTGTGTGTGTGTGTCTGTCTCTCTGTGTCTGTGTTTCTCTGTCTCTCTCTGTCCCAGGGATGTGCAGTCAGGGGCGGCAGGTGAGGCAGGGCCTCACCTGCCATTCCATTACGTGGTTATTAAAATGTGGCGCCGTCTACTTCCTGAATCTACGCTCGCAGTGCCTGTGTGTTTTTCTGCATGTCCCTCTGTGCGTGTGTCTGTCCCTCTGTGTGCGTGTGTCTGTCCCTCTGTGTGCGTGTCTCTTCTCTGTCCCTCTGTGTGTGTCTCTCTGTGTCTCTGTCTCAGGGACGTGCAGTCAGGGGTGCATTAAGTGGTTATTAACATTTGTGTAATTAAAATAAAATCTGCTGATTTAAAGAAAGTTCACATGTTCACCTGCTCTACGCCGCCCATCTCTGCGCCGCTTTTTTTTAGTTCGCCGGCTGTGTGTGAATCATCACACAGCAGCGGCAGCCTGCTCTGAGCCTACGCAATTTGCGTAGCTTAATGCTATGCTAATTGCGTAAACTCAAGCTGGCTAATAGATTCATTGAAGTCTGCAGCTCGTGTCTGGCGCCGCCTACTTCCTGAATCTACGCTCTTCAGTGCCTCAGACACTGAGAGCAATGGAATTGCTTGGACCAATGGGAAAGCACCATTGGTCTCAAGCTACTCAAAAAATGCCTCCATGGGAGTCACGCCTCCCATGCTTTCACACATGACAGTCATGTGACTGTCCTCATCAGTCATGGGGCATGCTGCGGGGCTGTGTGCCAGGAGGCACATCCTGGAGAGCCCTGAGAGCAGCAAGAGATCCTGGGTCACACTGAGAGCAGCCAGGTTCTGGGTCACACTGAGAGCAGCCAGGTTCTGGGTCACACTGAGAGCAGCCAGTTCCTGGGGAGCACTGAGAGCAGCCAGTTCCTGGGGAGCACTGAGAGCAGCCAGTTCCTGGGGAGCACTGAGAGCAGCCAGTTCCTGGGGAGCACTGAGAGCAGCCAGTTCCTGGGGAGCACTGAGAGCAGCCAGTTCCTGGGGAGCACTGAGAGCAGCCAGTTCCTGGGGAGCACTGAGAGCAGCCAGATCCTGTGGAGCACTGAGAGCAGTCAGTTCCTTGTGAGCACTGACAGCAGCCAGATCCTGGGGAGCACTGAGAGCAGCCAGATCCTGAGGAGCAGCCAGATCGTGGGGAGCACTGAGAGCAGTCAGTTCCTTGTGAGCACTGACAGCAGCCAGATCCTGGGGAGCACTAACAGCAGCCAGATCCTGGGGAGCAGCCAGTTCCTGGGGAGCACTGAGAGCAGTCAGTTCCTTGTGAGCATTGACAGCAGCCAGTTCCTGGGGAGCACTGAACCTGAATCTACGTAACCTGTGTATATCTGGCTCTGATACTAGCCAGTGCGCCACCAGCCACGGACCTCACCGCACGTCACTGCTCTGTCCCTCTGTGTGTGTCTGTCCCTCTGTGTGTGTCTGTCTCTCTGTGTATGTCTCTCGATGTCTGTCTCTGTTTCTCTGTGTATCTCTGTCCCTTTGTGTGTCTCTGTGTGTGTATGTGTCTTTCTCTGTCCATCTGGGTGTGTCTCTCTGTGTCTCTCTTTCTGTGTGTGTCTCTGTCCATGTGTGTGTGTCTGTGTGTCTCTGTATGTGTGTCTCTCTCTCTGTCCCTCTGTGTGTGTGTGTCTTTCTCTGTGTGTCTCTGTCCCTGTGTGCGTGTGTGTGTCTCTCTGTGTCTGTGTGTTTCTCTCTGTCCCTCTGTGTGTCTGTTTCTGTGTGTGTCTCTCTGTCCCTCTGTGTGTGTCTCTGTCCCTCTGTGTGTGTCTTTCTCTGTGTGTGTGTCTCTCTGTCCCTGTCTGTGTGTCTGTCTGTTTGTGTGTCTGTCTCTGTTTGTGTGTGTCTCTCTGTGTCTGTCTCTGTGTGTCTCTCTCTGTGTGTCTCTCTCTGTGTGCGTCTCTTTGTGCGTGTGTGTCTGTGTGTGTCTCTTTCTGTTTCTCTTTGTGTGTGTGCTTGTGTTTTTGTGTGTGTCTCTGTTTCTGTGTGTGTCTCTGTGTGTCTGTTTCTGTGTGTGTCTGTTTCTGTGTGTGTCTGTTTCTGTGTGTGTCTTTTTCTGTGTGTGTCTTTTTCTGTGTGTGTCTGTTTCTGTGTGTGTCTGTTTCTGTGTGTGTCTCTGTGTGTCTGTTTCTGTGTGTGTCTGTTTCTGTGTGTGTCTCTGTGTGTCTCTGTGTGTGTCTGTTTCTGTGTGTGTCTCTGTGTGTCTGTTTCTGTGTGTGTCTCTGTGTGTGTGTGTCTCTGTGTGTGTGTGTCTGTTTCTGTGTGTGTCTGTTTCTGTGTGTGTCTCTGTGTGTCTCTGTGTGTGTCTGTTTCTGTGTGTGTCTCTGTGTGTGTCTCTCTGTGTGTGTGTGTCTGTGTGTGTCTCTGTGTGTGTGTCTGTTTCTGTGTGTGTCTGTTTCTGTGTGTGTCTGTTTCTGTGTGTGTCTGTTTCTGTGTGTGTCTTTTTCTGTGTGTGTCTCTGTGTGTGTCTTTTTCTGTGTGTGTCTGTTTCTGTGTGTGTCTGTTTCTGTGTGTTTCTGTGTGTGTCTGTTTCTGTGTGTGTCTCTGTGTGTGTCTGTTTCTGTGTGTGTCTCTGTGTGTGTCTGTTTCTGTGTGTGTCTCTGTGTGTGTCTTTCTGTGTGTGTGTCTGTTTCTGTGTTACTTTTCTCTTTGTGAAACTTTTTGTCTTTCTTTGTTTTCTGCTCATTAATTATTAATCAGCTCCCCCCTCTCTCCTCCAATCAGGATCCGCAGGGCGTGTCTGCTTGTCCCAGTCTGGCCCGTTGCTGGTTGCCAGTCGGAGCAGTGAGTGTTGGAGTAGTTGGGGTGGGTGAAGCTGAGGAGGTCCCCCCTGCAGACGCTGCACCCCGCTTTCTGGGAGGCTGAGCCGCCGCCTTTGTGCTTCCAGGATCCCCCCCTGGAGGGGCCCCCTCGCCCCCCCTCCTCATTTTGGGGAGCAGGCACTGCTTTATTTTGAGGGGCCCCTCACCTGGAGGTTTTATTTTGAGGGGCCCCACACCGGCTCCCACCATCTGGAGGGGCCCTTACCCCGCCCCGCTCTCTGGCCCTGGAAGATCCTCCTCCTCCTCCTTCATTCTGGGGTCCCGGGGGCCCCTGACACTCCCTGCCCCCCGGATTGGGGCCCCTGCCCGGGGTGAGTACATGGCATGGGGTCCCGCCTGCAGGACTGAGGAATCCGGGCTCCACGTGGATTAAGGCTGGAAGAATCCGGGGCCGCTGCTGCTCGGATCCCCCGGAGCTCCCCATGGCTCTCCTGCTGGCTCTGCTCTGGATCCCCCTCAGCCAGGCGCTGGAAGGTGAGAGAGAGAGAGAGCTGCCGCCTCCCCCCCCCCCAGTATACATATACCCAACCCCCCCCAGTATACATATACCCAAACCCCCCATATTATACATATACCCAACCCCCCCCAGTATACATATACCCCCCAGTATACATATTACCCAACCCCCCCCAGTATACATATACCCCCCCCAGTATACATATACCCAACCCAGTATACATATACCCAACCCAGTATACATATACCCCCCCCAGTATACATATACCCCCCCAGTATACATATACCCACCCCCCCAGTATACATATCCCCCAGTATACATATACCCAACCCCCCGTATATACATATACCCCCCCCAGTATACATATACCCAAACCCCCCAGTATACATATACCCCCCCCAGTATACATATACCCCCCCCAGTATACATATACCCCCCCAGTATACATATACCCAACCCCCCCAGTATACATATACCCAACCCCCCCAGTATATTATACATATACCCAAACCCCCCAGTATACATATACCCCCCCCAGTATACATATACCCAACCCCCCCGTGTATACATACCCCCCCCAGTATACATATACCCCCCAGTATACATATACCCAACCCCCCCAGTATACATATACCCCCCCCAGTATACATATACCCCCCCCAGTATACATATACCCACCCCCCCAGTATACATATACCCCCCCCAGTATACATATACCCAACCCCCCCAGTATACATATACCCAACCCCCCCAGTATACATATACCCCCCAGTATACATATACCCAACCCCCCCAGTATACATATACCCCCCAGTATACATATTACCCAACCCCCAGTATACATATACCCAACCCCCCCAGTATACATATACCCAACCCCCAGTATACATATACCCCCCAGTATACATATACCCCCCCAGTATACATATACCCAACCCCACCCCAGTATACCCCCCCAGTATACATATACCCAACCCCAGTATACATATACCCCCCAGTATACATATACCCCCCCAGTATACATATACCCAACCCCCCCCCCCAGTATACATATACCCCCCCCAGTATAAATTAATAATAATAATAATATACCCAACCCCCAGTATACATATACCCAACCCCCAGTATACATATACCCCCCAGTATACATATACCCCCGTATAACATATACCCAACCCCCCCAGTATACATATACCCCCCCAGTATACATATACCCAACCCCCCCAGTATACATATACCCAACCCCCCAGTATACATATACCCAACCCCCCCAGTATACATATACCCCCCCCAGTATACATATACCCAACCCCCCCAGTATACATATACCAACCCCAGTATACATATACCCCCCCCAGTATACATATACCCCCCCAGTATACATATTTAGGGAAGCCTACCACCCGACTCACTGACGCAACCATCAATCACTCTCACCTTACAGTCCTCTCCTCCTGTTTCCAACCCCAACCCTCCCAGATTGTGAGTTCCTACGGGAATAGGGCCTCATCTCCTCCTGTACTGTTTGTCAAATGTTGTTCAATGTATTGTAACCCTGTCTGTACTGTGCTTATTGTACAGCGCTGCGGAATATGCTGGCGCTTTATAAATAAAGAATAATAATAATAATAATAATATACCCAACCCCCAGTATACATATACCCAACCCCCAGTATACATATACCCCCCCAGTATACATATACCCCCCCAGTATACATATACCCCCCCAGTATACATATACCCAACCCCCCCAGTATACATATACCCCCAGTATACATATACCCCCCCCAGTATACATATACCCCCCCAGTTATACATATACCCAACCCCCAGTATACATATACCCACCCCAGTATACATATACCCCCCAGTATACATATACCCCCCCAGTATACATATACCCAACCCCCAGTATACATATACCCCCCCAGTATACATATACCCCCAGTATACATATACCCAACCCACCCCCAGTATACCCCCCCAGTATACATATACCCAACCCCCCCAGTATACATATACCCAACCCCCAGTATACCCAACCCCCCCAGTATACATATACCCAACCCCCCAGTATACATATACCCAACCCCCCCAGTATACCCAACCCCACCCCAGTATACCCAACCCCCCAGTATACATATACCCAACCCCACCCCAGTATACCCAACCCCCAGTATACATATACCCCCCAGTATACATATACCCAACCCCCCCAGTATACATTACCCAACCCCAGTATACATATACCCAACCCCCCAGTATACATATACCCAACCCCAGTATACATATACCCAACCCCAGTATACATATACCCCCCCAGTATACATATACCCAACCCCAGTATACCCAACCCCCCCAGTATACATATACCCAACCCCACCCCAGTATACCCAACCCCACCCCAGTATACCCAACCCCCCCAGTATACATATACCCAACCCCACCCCAGTATACCCAACCCCAGTATACATATACCCCCAGTATACATATACCCAACCCCCCCAGTATACATATACCCAACCCCCCAGTATACATATACCCAACCCCAGTATACATATACCCCCCAGTATACATATACCCAACCCCCCCAGTATACATATACCCAACCCCCCAGTATACCCAACCCCACCAGTATACCCAACCCCCCCAGTATACATATACCCAACCCCACCCCAGTATAACCAACCCCAGTATACATATACCCAACCCCACAGTATACATATACCCAACCCCACAGTATACATATACCCACCCCCAGTATAACATATACCCAACCCCCAGTATACATATACACAACCCCCCAGTATACATATACCCAACCACCCCCCACTATACATATACCAACCCACCCCGAGTATCGATATACCCCCCAACCCCCCAGTATACATATACCCAACCCCCACATGCCCTGAGTCCCTGTGAACCCCTCGTGTATCCATATACCAACCCCCTCGTGTATCCATATACCCAACCCCCTCGTGTATCCTATACCCAACCCCCCGAGTATACATATAACCAACCCCCCGAGTATACATATACCCAACCCCCCCGAGTATACATATACCCAACCCCCCGAGTATACATATAACCAACCCCCCGAGTATACATATACCCAACCCCCCGGTATACATATACCTAACCCCGAGTATACATATACCTAACCCCCACATGCCCTGAGTCCCTGTGAACCCCCTCGTGTATCCATATACCCAACCCCCTCGTGTATCCATATACCTAACCCCCTGAGTATACATATACCTAACCCCACATACCCGGAGTCCCTGTGAACCCCCCGAGTATACAACATATACCTAACCCCCAGTAACATATACCTAACCCCCACATGCCCTGAGTCCCTGTGAACCCCCCGAGTATACATATACCTAACCCCCGAGTATACATATACCTAACCCCCACATGCCCGGAGTCCCTGTGAACCCCCCGAGTATACATATACCTAACCCCCTGAGTATACATATACCTAACCCCACATGCCCTGAGTCCCTGTGAACCCCCTCGTGTATCAATATACCCAACCCCCTCGTGTATCCATATACCCAACCCCCTCTTGTATCATATACCCAACCCCCTCGTGTATCCATATACCAAGGCCCCCGAGTATACATATACCTAACCCCCACATGCCCTGAATCCCTGTGAACGTGAGTATCCATATACCCAACCTCCCCCCTGAGTATCCATATACCCAACCTCCCCCT
>RXON01001725.1:0-17433 GCA_009667805.1 Leptobrachium leishanense | reverse complement strand
TTTAACGTGGATAAGTGCAAGATAATGCACCTGGACGTAAAACCCAAGGGCTGAATATAGAATATTGATACAGTCCTAACCTCAACATCTGAGGGTTGGGATTTAGGAGTTATTATTTCAGAGGATCTAAGGTAAGTAGTCAATGTAATAGAGCAGCAGGAATGCTGGCAGAATGCTTGGAAATGCTGGCAGAATGCTTGGTTGTGTAGGGAGACGTATTAGCAGTAGGAAAAGGGAAGTGCTCATGCCATGTACAGAGCACTGGTGAGACCTCACTTGGAGTACTGTGTGCAGTACTGGAGACCATATCTCCAGAAGGATATAGACATCTTAGAGAGAGTTCAGAGAAGGGCTACTAAAATGGTGTACGGCTTGAAGGAGAAAAGTTACCAGGAAAGGCTTAATGATCTTAACATGTACAGCTTGGAAAAAAGACGAGACAGAGGAGATATGATAGAAACATTTAAATACGTAAAGGGAATCCACAAGGTAGAGGAAGGGAGTAATTTAAAAAGGAAACAAAATAGCAAAACAAGAGGACATAGTCTTAGATTAGAGGGGCAAAGGTTTAAAAGTAACATCAGGAAGCATTATTTACTGAGAGGGTGGTGGATACATGGAACAGTCTTCCAGTAGAAGTGGTAGAGGCCAAAAACAGTAATTGAATTTAAGCAAGCATGGGATAGGCATAAGGCTATCCTAAACAAAAGATAAATCCAGGTAAAGTATCCATGTAATTGGGCGACTAGATGGGCCGAAAGGTTCTTAATCTGCCGACATTTTTCTATGTTTCTATGTTATGTTTTTTAATACCAAAGGAGTGCATCTATATATTGTTTAATTTATTTTTTATGTTTATTTTTTATTAGAGTGTTTATGTAAAAAACTTTGTTTGCATATAATTTTGTGGACAATAGGACACACCCCCTTTACGAGGGGTTCATTACAATTGGATGAGAGTTGTTTAAATTGGAGATGTCATGTCCTTTCTAATTGTATGATTAAGGCCAGTTTTGTGGCCGACGTCACTGTTCCTTGTGAGAGATGTTACCCCTGTGAATAAACTTACAAGCTGCAGCTGCCTGGGGTCCCGGATTTTTTTCTCTTTGTGCTGTTTGTGACAGGGGTTTCGGCGCTCCCATTCCTGGAGACCTGGCGCTTGGCTTGTGGGCTCCCAGCAGTGTTGGTTACAGCGCCTTCGGATGACCTCATCGATTGCCCGTTGCCGTGACCACGTGGTTTGAGCCCCGCAACCCGGAAGTGAGAGTCGAAGTATTACTCGCGTAAGCTAAGAAGTATCACTATGGGAGAAGAATCCTCAACCTCGAAGGAGTTTTTTCTTACACAGCAGAGGATGCAGCACGGATTATGGCACTTCCATTACGGAGGAGTGTGGTTGGGAAAAACTTTGTTTGGAAAAAATGGATGATATGCGTTAGAAATAGAGAATAGGAAAAGGTTAAAATTTGCCAGAGATTTGGAGGATTATTCCAGAAGACGAGTGTATAAATGACATATAGAGAACCTTCTCTACCCAGGATAAAGGCAAAACAACAAGAACACGACAGACCTTTCGGTCTAATAAGAAGGGAAAGGGAGATGTCTCTACGAATGTTTCAACAGATACAGAATTGGATACATCAGACGATCAAATGTTTTCACATACAGCACCGAATACCTTTTTGACTGCAGGTCGTCCAGGAGTAGACGGAGGAGGAGGAAGCGACGCTGGCGGAGACGTGAGACAGAATCCACACGGATGAAAAAGACGTATCATCCACGGATGTACAACCCGACACGCGGTCGTTGGTGATTAACATCTCCGAATACCGTTTATCAACGATTGAAGAACAGGTATTGAGAAGGGGACTTTCATTTTGTCCACAGGCAAAAGTCGATCGTTACGTGTAGATATAAGAGAGGTCCTCCGCAGCATTACACTTAAGGTTTTCTTTCATGAGAAAGATGACGTGCGAACATGGAGGGGATGGATACTCTCTTTAACGCAAAACAGTATGAATTATGGAATAAGGGTACGTTTACACCACCATCTACGCCCCTATAGAGACATTTACACAGTTCATTTACCAGGACATTGATGTGGCCTTGGAGAGGTCTGTGGGGACACGCTCTTCTAATAATAATGTCATATAAGGAACGTGAGCATTGCAGGGCCTGTATGAAAAATAAGGCTAATTATTGCCTGGGTGGGTGGTAAGGTTGGTGTGCCCACAGCTCCCTGGTCCATTTCCTGCAGTTCCTTGATCAGGGCGGCTTTACTTTTTGAGGCCAGGGGTGCCCTCGTCTCTCAGGATGCCCGCAGGGTGTCTTTTTGTAGTTGGCGTACCCTGCCATGCTGAGTGCTTTTTTCTGGGGTTCAGAGAGCTATCCTCACCGTTGCACCAATGTGATGGAAAGGAAGTCCGCCTGCGGTCCTGCTCTATCTGACCCCCCCCCTTTGATGGCGTCCGGCCCGACTACCGAGTGGCACGGACTCGGTGTCTCAAGCGGCCTGGAGGATGAAATGGGCGTTGGTCCGGAGTCTGGAGAGATGGTGATGTGTGTGTTTTTGGATTCCGATCCGTTCCTGGGTTGAGTGGTGATGCAGGAGACCGCTGAGTGTCTCCTGCAATAGTGATTGTAGCTCTGAAATGAAGACACCAGACGCGTCTGTATGCTTAAAACTGTGAACTGAATTTATGGGTTTCAACAGGGTCATTTATACAACTTCACACAAACAGATTACCAACTCCCCCACCCACACAACCAGCACTGATTGGCTCCTTTCCCAGCCTCCTGTTCCCTATCAGGTCCCTTTCAGCCTTCCCATTGTCCAGGGATTAGGCAGATGAGGTCTTGGAAAAGCCTCCAATCCTCTGGCCCACTGCATCCTCCATCTTGGGGCATGAGATCCTTTGTTCTGTGAAACCATGCTGGATGAGCAAAATGGCGACGGGGAAAAACACATACAAATGGTTTCTTTCATACTTTACAAGTCACATCATACAGGTACATTTTATTACATTACACCAATAAAACCACATCTAGCAATAAAATAAGAGGTCCATAGGCTCCCACGCAAAACCAAAACGAAAACAGAAAAATGGTCTTTAAAAAGGGTTCAGTCTTTATTCCTGTGGCTCGCGGAAAAGAGCTCTCATGTCCGTTCCGTGACACGCATGATGTGAGCTAGCCTGGGCAATATATATATACGCATGATGTGAGCTGGCCTGGGCCTGGGCAATATATATATGCATGATGTGAGCTGTCCTGGGAAATATATATACGCATGATGTGAGCTGTCCCGGGCAATATATATATATTCGCATGATGTGAGCTGGCCTGGGCAATATATATATATACACATGATGTGAGCTGGCCTGGGCCTGGGCAATATATATATGCATGATGTGAGCTGGCCTGGGCATATTATATATATGCATGATGTGAGCTGGCCTGGGCAATATATATACGCATGATTGAGCTGGCCTGGGCAATATATATATACGCATGATGTGTGCTGGCCTGGGCAATATATATATACGCATGATGTGAGCTGGCCTGGGCAATATATATACGCATGATGTGAGCTGGCCTGGGCAATATATATATACGCATGATGTGAGCTGGCCTGGGCAATATATATACGCATGATGTGAGCTGGCCTGGGCAATATATATATACGCATGATGTGTGCTGGCCTGGGCAATATATATACGCATGATGTGAGCTGGCCTGGGCAATATATATATACGCATGATGTGTGCTGGCCTGGGCAATATATATACGCATGATTAATTACCACCTCTACGCTGATGACACTCAGATCTACCTCTCTACCCCTGATCTCTCTCCCCCTGTCCTTTCAAAAGTCAGTGACTGTTTATCTGGCATCTCCTCCTGGATGGACTTCCACCACCTAAAGATCAACATGTCAAAGACTGAACTCCTACTTATTCCTCCCTCCAATGCCTCCCCACCTACTGACTTCTCTATCACGGTGGAGGGTATCACCATCTCCCCATAATACCAAGTTCGCTGTCTGGAGTTACACTTGACTCTGCTCTTTCCTTCATCCCCCACATCAGTCTCTTTCCTCCTCCTGCCGATACCAACTGCGTAATATTTCCAGAATTCGGCCATTTCTTACCGCTGTCACCACAAAACAACTCATACACGCCCTGGTAATCTCCCGACTCGACTATTGCAATAATCTCTTATCTGGCCTCCCTCTGTCCCGCCTCTCCCCCTACAATCCATCCTGAACGCCTCCGCCAGGCTAATTCACCTCACCGCCGCTCTGTCTCTGCCGCTCCCCTCTGCGAGTCCCTTCACTGGCTCCCCATCCACTGCAGAATTAAGTTCAAAATCCTTATCCTTACCTACAAAACCCTCACTAACTCAGCTCCCCACTACCTGTCCTCACTAATCACCAAATACACCCCAGCCCGCTCCCTAAGGTCAAACAGTGACCTGCGCCTAGCTTCTCCCCGCATCACCTCTTCCCATGATAGACTGCAGGATTTCTCACGCGCAGCCCCCACTCTCTGGAACGCTCTCCCTCGTACTGTCAGACTTTCCCCTAACTTCTCTTCCTTCAAACGCTCCCTTAAAACATTCCTATTTAGGAAGCCGACCCCCAACTCACTGACGCAACCATCAATCACTCTCACCTTACAGTCCTCTCCTCCTGTTTCCAACCCCAACCCTCCCAGATTGTGAGTTCCTACGGGAATAGGGCCCTCATCTCCTCCTGTACTGTTTGTCAAATGTTGTTCAATGTATTGTAACCCTGTCTATACTGTGCTTATTGTACAGCGCTGCGGAATATGCTGGCGCTTTATAAATAAAGAATAATAATAATAATAATGTGAGCTGGCCTGGGCAATATATATATACGCATGATGTGAGCTGGCCTGGGCAGTATATATACGCATGATGTGAGCTGGCCTGGGCAATATATATATACGCCTGATGAAAATTTGCAAAGGATAAGGCACGCAAAGTGAAATTTTGATGTGTCTGAAATTGAAACTTACGTGACAACTCTTATTTTTTTTTATCGTTAATTTATATTTGTTCAATACAGTTAATTTTAATTTGTTTAAAAGATTTAATTTAAAATGGTTTAATACAGTTTATTTATATTTATTTTACCTTTACTATTGGTGCTTTTCAAACTTTATTCTTAAGTAAAAAGAAATTTAGCAGTTTCATGTTGTGTCGTTTTTTTTTTTTTTTGGGGGGGTGCAAGTAGCTGGTCTTCCCTAGGGCGCAAAATAGTCTAGCACCGGCCCTGACCGCATGGTCCACCCCTGCACTCTTCCACAATAGGGATGTGCGTTTCGGATTTCGGAATTTCGGAATTTTCACAAAATTTCCCGATTCGTGTTTTCGGATCCGGCCGATTTTTGGGAAAATTTTTAGATCCGAAAATGGCAGATCCGAAAAGTTTTCCGAGCTGAAACGAAATATTTTCGGAATTTTCGAATGGACTTGAAATGTGTCAAATCGAAATTTATTTTCGCTCTATTCATGATTTCGGTTCCATTTCGGTAATTCTGGACATCGTATATTTAACCAGGGCTGCCATCAGAAATCTTGGGGCCCCTTACTGAAGCTCTGATCGGGGCCCCACCGCAGACGGTTTATTTTTGTATTTAAAAAAAATCTATAATATTGCTCACACACAAACACATGGAGACCATGTGATCCACACCCCGTACATGCTGTAAACACAAACACACACCCCATATATGCCACACGCACGACACACACCCCCCACAAAGCACACACACACCCCATACATGCAGCACACGGCACACACACACCATATATGCCGCCTGCAATCACACCAGTCACGCAGGCTACACATACATCACACTCAGGCTACACACACAACACACACACACACACAGGCTGCGCACACACCACACACACAGGCTGCGCACACACCACACACACACAGGCTGCGCACACACCACACACACACAGGCTGCGCACACACCACACACACACAGGCTGTGCACACACCACACACACACAGGCTGCGCACACACCACACACACACAGGCTGTGCACACACCACACACACACAGGCTGCGCATACACGCCACACACACACAGGCTGCACACAGGCCCGTCTTTAATATTGATTGGACCCTGGGCAAACATTTTCTTGGCCCCCTGAAAGTCACGCCTACCGCATAATTTTGCTCCCCACCCCCAACATCCCAAAAAACAAACAAACACAAAAACATCATGGACTTGTCTCAAAAAGCTTTAATAATGTAAACACAAAGAACTGGCTCACAAACAAAAAAAAGTCCTTAGATTGATCTGTAACAGTACACACATGCCAATTCTAGCCTCATCTTTTCTCGTCATATATTTCTATTAACAGTTCTATGTTCTTGGGAGAAAAGGTATGTTAATATCTTTCAGTAATAAAGTGCAAATGAACAGTTCCACATTAATAAAGCTCACAGTAATGTGCGGTGTTTATGAGCGTATCACAGAGCTCCACAGTGATAACTCACAGTAATATGCAGTGTGTGAGCGTATCACAGAGCTTCTCTAATTTAAAAGGAACTCTATTGAAAAGTAGTATCCCTTTTGCCCTTAAATAACTGGGCAGAGGTTGCTGACAGCCTCTGCCCAATTATTTTTTTTATTTTGCCCTGTTTTACTCACCTTTTGTCCTACGCTGGGCGCAGCACCTGCTCTTCGGCTCAGGGACTCCTGCACGTTTCTGAGGCTTTTCCATGCAGTTTCTGCTTCCTTCGCTACTTTTGTAGTGTAGGAAACACAAATTGCGCACTACTATGGGACTTGTGAACTTTATGTACACAAGTCCTGTAACAACATTGCAGAATGATGGATGAAAGCTGTACGCATGCACAGTTGTGATCCATCGCAGCCTGTCTGAGACTGGTCGCTAATGAGACTGGTCCCAGAGATAGTGATGTCAACATGTCCCTGTGTGCCGTCGTCACTAGTAACTGAGTAGTAACTGGCAGCCAGGAAATTCTAATTCCCTGCCTGCTGGTGACGCTGGGTGGAGAAAACTCATCCACTTCACCCAGCTTTATAGCAAAAATGGGGGGGAGGCACTCCAAATATCCCGACCATTTAAAAAAAATATAAAGTGGTTAGGATGTGTAGAGCGTCAGTTTTACCAAATGATATTGTCTCTGCAGGAACATACACTCACTTGATACCATACAAACTGTTAAGACAAACTGTGATTAAAAGCAATTCAAGCTGCCTCAACGAAAATACATAAAATAGCCACAAAACAAGCAGACAGGCATTATTTTATTTTTTTACATTTTTTTCTTATTTAGAAGAGGGGTCTCTTACTGTGCTGCTGCTGCTATAAATCAGCTGGGCCCAGCATCCTGCACTTGGAGAGCTGTGATCTTATTCCATTATGTGTGTGCTCAGATCTCACCTGCTGTGTAGGTGAGGATGCGCTGACCTGGAGGAATGCAGGGAGAGGGCTCTGCTGGTAACGCTATCCAGAGCATGGACGCTCTGTGTCCGGCAAACAAGATTAACTCCAGTCCCATTACACTTGTGGGCTGAAGAGGGAAGCAGCTGTGACCGGTGTCTTTTATCTCCCGTACACTCTCTCTGCCGGGTGTGGGGAGTCGAGGCAGCAGCGGGTCTGGCCAGGCTGAGGTAATGCTTTGAGCTGTGCGCGGGGGCAGCATGTGATGCACGCAGTAACACACAGACTTCTGACTCAGTGATCACCAGGCAACTTTCTCACGTGACCTGCACGCAGCTGCCCATACCTCAACGCAGCTCTTGAAATCGCGCGGGATGCTCGCACGGCGGTGACAGCTGGAGGAAGGAGGAGAAACACGCTCCGTTTCCTCCACTCACTCATTCGGGCTGCTGGCATGTGATGGGCCGGTGGCAAGAAAAAAAAACCCTGGATATCCACAGTTTACAGGACCCAAGGGGCAGCTGCTTTGGGCCCCTCATCAATGACTGGGCCCGGGGCAGCTGCCCCTTTTGCCCCGCGTTAAAGACGGCCCTGGCTGCACAGACACCACACACGCTGCACACACACAGGCTGCACACACACACCACACACGCTGCACACACACAGGCTGCACACACACACCACACACGCTGCACACACACACCACACACGCTGCACACACACAGGCTGCACACACACACCACACACGCTGCACACACACAGGCTGCACACACACACCACACACGCTGCACACACACAGGCTGCACACACACACCACACACGCTGCACACACACAGGCTGCACACACACACCACACACGCTGCACACACACAGGCTGCACACACACACCACACACGCTGCACACACACAGGCTGCACACACACACCACACACGCTGCACACACACAGGCTGCACACACACCACCACACACACTGCACACACACAGGCTGCACACACACACCACACACGCTGCACACACACAGGCTGCACACACACACCACACATGCTGCACACACACACAGGCTGCACACGCACAGGCTGCACATACACCACACACACACACACACACACACACCACAGGCTGCACATACACCACACACACACACGCTGCACACGCACAGGCTGCACATACACCACACACACACAGGCTGCACACACACAGGCTGCACATACACCACACACACGCAGGCTGCACATACACACCACACACGCACAGGCTGCACATACACCACACACACGCACAGGCTGCACACACACCACACACACGCAGGCTGCACACACACAGGCTGCACATACACCACACACACACAGGCTGCACACACACAGGCTGCACATACACCACACACACGCAGGCTGCACATACACCACACACGCACAGGCTGCACATACACCACACACACGCACAGGCTGCACACACACCACACACACACACGCAGGCTGCACACACGCAGGCTGCACATACACCACACACGCACAGGCTGCACATACACCACACACACGCACAGGCTGCACACACACCACACACACGCAGGCTGCACACACACAGGCTGCACATACACCACACACACGCAGGCTGCACATACACACCACACACACACACACACACACACAACAGGCTGCACACACACCACACACACGCAGGCTGCACACACACCACACACACGCAGGCTGCACACACACAGGCTGCACATACACCACACACACACAGGCTGCACATATACACACATGCACACACACAGGCTGCACACACACACAGGCTGCACACACAGACACACAGGCTGCACATATACACACATGCACACACACACACAGGCTACACACACACACACACACACACACACACAGGCTGCACATACATTTGGAAGGCCTCCTCTACCCTGAAGTTTTCTCATCATCCATCAGCTTCTTGTGGGCGGGGCATGCCAGTGCAGGGCCGTTTTTTTTTATCTCTCTCTCCCTCCCCTCCGGTATGATCTGCAGGAGGAGACCCAGGGCAGCTTCCAAGAGAGCAAATACTTACAATGGTGAGTGGAATCCTCTCTGCTGCCTCTGGGTCTGCCTTTGACAGGGGGAAGGAGAGCTCCATGCTGGGCCCAGGCTCACATCTCTGCATCAGCTCACCGGTTCCAGCAGGGCCCTGCGAGGCTGGCATTTGGGGGCGGGGCCACAGCCAGCTTCCTGCTAGCGGCGCCTAGTGATGCCACGTGTATCTATTTACAAAGGCACGTGGAGAGCCCCGAACCTGGGGGGGCACGCTGTGCTGCCGGCCCTCACTCAGTGCCCATATGTATAGTCAGTCTTTAACTGGAGACCAGCAGCTTCAGGGTCCTCATGGCAACTAGGCATAGCCAAGTTTGGCAGTGACCCTTCACGGGCCCCCTGGAGGCACCGGGCCCCATACACCAGTAATACCTGTACCCCCCTGATGGCGGCCCTGTATTTAACTATTATCGTTATATCGCTGATTCTGTAAATTTTGTATTTGTAAATGCATATCACTTGTTTTTTTTGTTTCCAATGATCCGATAATTCTGTCGATATGATAATTCCTTCGTAATCAGGTCGGATCCGATTCGTCCGCGGGTCGCGCATGCGCACGCGCGGATGTCGTAACTTTATTGAGACAGTTTTTTGACAACTTTTTGGACAAAATATTGTTTTTATTATTCATCATGGCTGCAAGAGACGAGTGCCATTCTGACACCTCCTCATCCTCTTGCACCCATGAAACACCACCACCCAGGAAGAAGAGGGCCAGCAACATGGCATTTGAGGAGATGCTCAAGCTGGTCCGGATCTTTGATCTTAAGGACTAAAACTGCCGTAAGGGCCCTTACCGCAGAAAGAATAACACAAGAAAGGACCGTATCCTCGATAAGGTTCGCACCACCATCCTGGAGCTGTTCGGGAAGGACCGGACGAAGGACCAGCTCCGAAAACGCTGGTCCGACCTCAAGGTACGCGAGCAGGAGCAGCTGAGGCACATCCGGCATGTCATAGCCAAACGTAAGTGTCATGTTATATTGTAAAGCGCTGCGCAAACTGTTGGCGCTATATAAATTCTGTATAATAATAATAATGTGCTTGCATGTGCTAATGTGCACAGAAATACCTTGATTTATCTAGTCCCTTTTTCATGCAATGTGATTGTGTATAGCTTTGCGTTTTCACGACTCATCATACATGCATTTTTGCCATAGCTCTTCTTTTTTGTGATTTTACGTATTCGTGAAAATTGTGACATTTGATGTATGTAGATGAAATTACAATGCTGGATTTCTTTTGGCACTGTGTGTATAGTCTGTAGTGTGCTGGGGGGGTTGTTGTGATTGAGTGATGCATACCAGATGACCCGCAGCTTGCCCAATATTGGCTCCTCCCACCTGCGCATCAATAAAAATCTCTGCATCTCTGCTAAGTGGTAGGATGGGACATGTAGTTCTTTTGAAAGTGCATCCAAACAGAGCCGCCTTCAATACATCCTCAGCAGCTGCTGAATTGTTGCAGCGCAGCAATTCAGTTTGCTGCAGCAGTGTCATTATTGAACACTTTAGATGCAAATTTCAAAACAAAATGGTGGATTTCTGTTGTTGTTTCTGCAATATCCAGTTTTATTATTAGCAGAAACTGAAAGTGAAACTGAGGCTGAGGCATCTATAAAATAACTAAAAGCAGTCGCACAATGCGTTTTGTACGCACACAACACAAATAATAGTTTTTATTGAATAAACGTAATGTTTACTTCTGAAAAAAATATATAATTGAACGGTAATATATGTCTATGTGCAGAGGAAATAAATAAATATTTTGTGACTTTAGACCTATGAGATGTGAGTAGTGGTGTGTCAAGCTGGAAGTGGAGGGGTGTCGCAATACTTTCGGCAATATATTGTATAGATATACCATTTTTTCCAGTCTGCATTATTTATGTGTTATTTTTTGGTTTTGGCAGAAGACAGGAAGAAGGCAGCATCTGCCCCGGCGGGCACCAGTGCCCCAGTGGAGGAGGAGGGGGAGCCACGGGCGACCACCAGCGCTGGTATATACTGTTTTATTTTGCAACGACTTTTGGACAAAAACAGAAACATTTTTTGTTTACTGTATTTTTAATTTAATTTTTTTATGTATAGCACAAGAGGAGCAGGAAGAGGAAGAGGAGGAGCAGGAGGAGGAGCAGGAGGAGGGCGATGGAGAGAGGGAGCCGGAGCTGCAGCAGGAGGCCGCAAGTCCAGGTTTTTTTTTTTACTGTCGTATTTTGCATCAACTTTTGTTCAAAAATAAATCAGTTTTGTTGTTTACTGTATTTTTTATTTCTTTAATTCTTAGATATAGCACCGGATATGCTGACGGTGGTGGTGGAGGAGGAGGAGTCGGAGGAGGAGTCGGATCCTCAGGAGGCCGCCAGCTCTGGTATATACTACTGTTATATTTTTTCAAGACTTTCAGTCAAAAATAGAAACCTGCTTTACTTACTGTACTTTCCTTCTTTCATTTATTGGATATATAGAAGGAGAAGCCAGACCGGACACGTCCTCCAGCATTAGGCAAATTAACCGGATGGCGATCGGCGAGCTACGCCTGGCTGTTACAACTATTGATGCCATCCAGGAACTGCTCCAGGAATTGAGGGAGCATATAAGCAATGCCGCTGACATCCTGGAGCGGCAGTGAGACCAGCCTCCTCCCGAAATGTAACCGGAATCTGCAGGTTCACTCAAGACGAGGCCGGACCGGACACGAGCAAGGATTGTCTGAACACGAGTCTCTTCAGGAAAGGAAAACTTTATTGTGATATCACAACAGATGCTCAAACAGGATTCAATCGCAAAGAATGAGCAGCGATTTTCAAAGTGACATGAGATTTTATACCTCAAAATACATGATTAGGTACATCCCAATTAGCCCACCTCCCGGTTACGCTATCCCACCCTACGTGGGTTAGTACCTCCCTTTGGCTAATACAAAAGACATTTCATTAATTTGGCTGTAAATTGGCAAACTTCATGTTAGTTTCAGTGAATCATAATTAGTTGCTCCCAATGTTCCGGGCTGCGCCTGGTTCCCTAGCATCTTCACTCATTTGTTACAAAAGGCACCTGGTCTGATCTCTATACTCCTTTGTATTTCTGCGGGCCCCAATGACCTTCATGTATCCTTTCTCTGTGTCGAAAACAGCAGAGACCTTTCTCAGCGCTTTGATTGTTTTTCTTCCAATCTCAGCACATTCCTAAATTTCTATGTATGCCTGCTTCTAATTTCAGCTAAAAACTGCCTAATACACAATCACATTGCATGAAAAAAGGACTAGATCAATCAACACATTTTCTGTGCACATTAGCACATGCAAGCACATTATTATTATTATACAGGATTTATATAGCGCCAACAGTTTGCACAGCGCTTTACAATATAACATGACACTTACGTTTGGCTATGACGCGACGGATGTGCCTCAGCTGCTCCTGCTCGTGTGCTTTGAGGTCGGACCAGTGTTTTCGGAGCTGGTCCTTCGTCCGGTCCTTCCCGAACAGCTCCAGGATGGTGGTGCGTAGCTTGTCAAGGATACGATCCTTGCGGGTGTTATTCTTCCTGCCGTAAGGGCCCTTACGGCAGTCATAATCTTTGTAATCAAAGATGCGGACCAGCTCCAACATCTCCTCAAATGCCAGTAATTATCTCAAGTGAACCAATATTCTGAACAAGATGTTCGCCTGGCTTACAATGGCGGCCATCTTCCAGTCTATTTCCACTACACTATGTTGTTTGTGTTGTTTGTGCCCTGTTGGGCAGTTTGCCATCCTTGGCATGTTCCCTTCCCTTCCCCATGTTGTAAATAAATTATCTCTTTTTTCTATATTTTCCTGTTTGTGTGCGTTGCTTTTCCTTACTTAATAAGTTAATATGTATTGCTTGGTTTCCACACTGTTAAAATTATATGTACATAAATTTATTGACATTTCTATGGACCCTTTGTCATAAATTTATCAACATATTTGTGGCCATGAATGTGACTGTGCACATTCTACACTTCCTGCCTGGCCAAAAAATATCACACACTAACACAACCTTGTTGTACTGCCTTGAGATTTGATTACCGACGTGGCCTGGTTTTGTTAAGCTTAGGCGATGTCACAACAACATGGATTTTTGTCCACAGTCACATTCATTGTATAACCAAGAATTTATCAAAAAATATTGATGGCAGCACTGCGTGAAGTCTTCTCCGACACAACCAAAGATCCTTAGTGCCGCTCAGTCTAGTTTATTTGTCCCTGTTTGCAGCTTCACGCAACACCTCCTCGGCTCCCAGCTATGAGCTCTCTCTCTCCCACCGCTGCCCGCTAAGACGCTGCCCGCCAACATGGTCACGTCTTTGCAGGAAGACAACAGTGTGGGGAACGGCAGCTGCCGACAGTCCCAAGACCTCGTCACAATGACGTCAGTTCTGGAGTTAACCCCAAACTGCGACCAATGGTGGAGATAGGGGGTTCATTGGAACCCCTATCTCCCGATCCGCAGCAGCTATCGGTTGGTTAATGTTTGGTATCTTTGGATCGACCAGAGCATGGCCTTTCCAACAATACCAAACATGACAATGTTAAAAATTATAAAAAATTTAAATATAAAAAAAAATAAACAGGTTTTTTTTGTTGTTGTTTTGTTAATGCAGCAATATTGTTCCCATTTCAATTATAATGTGAACAATGATGCACTAAGGATTTTTGTATGGGGTGCGTTTGTTTAAAATAGTGTAATTTTCACCCAAAAAAATATAACAAGTCCCCTTTTCAATTTTTTTTAACAAACGCAACTCATAAAATATAACCGCAAACACTCGCATGTTAAAATGTGAAAAAAACACTTTACACCTTGTAAAACAAACATTGAAAATTTTAATTTTATTGCATTTTTTGTTATAATATACAGATAGGACATGACTCATACATATGATAATGATATATTATGAATCATCTGCCGAGTCTGCCGGAAAGAACGATATATAACATGTCTGGGTCATATTATAAAAGAAGGCTTCAAAACGCGTTTAAACAAGAGGAGCGAAACTGTTAAAAATTAGCTCAGCAGCAGACCGCAGTGCCGCACACAGGCGTGAAGGGAAACCGTGAAATGCCTCAGCAGCGAAAGGGTTAATTTATATTTTTGTCTGTTTTAAATCATTTTATTTTATTATTTTTTTTCATTTCAGATCATTTTGATCAACTATTTTTCCATTTTAAAACCTTTTTGTTCTGGTTTTTATTTTTAAAGTCAGACCATTCGGGTCAGTTTAGCGTTTTTTAAATCGTTTTGTTCATTTTTTTTTGTTCCTTGGCTTTCATACCATTTTTTTAATGTGATTAAATAAAGTTGTGAAATGTATATTCATAAGAAAAAAAGGATCTTTATTTAATTAAAAAAAAACACGATAGAATCGCCAGAATTATCATATCGACAGAATGAATTATCGGATCCGAAAAACAAACCAAACATTTATTATAAAAAAATATATAAAGTAAAAAAAGTAAACCATAGTAGTTTACATCAAAACGAATAGAGTTAGACAGCTTTGAAACGAGAACAGATGTTCCGAAAAAACAAAAATTTCCGAAATCACGAAAAGTCGATACAAAAAACGAGCAAAGTGACACGAAAATACGAAAAATGGTCGATATTCCGAAAAAAAATGTACACGAAAAACGAGTCGAGCCAAACCGAATAGAAACAGAAATCGGTCGAAACGAGCCGAATCGAAAAGTTTAAACATCCGAACAAATCGAATCGAACCGAAAAAAAAATCGGTGCACAAGCCTATTCCACAATACCACAGAGGGGTTACTGTATGAATGCACTTGCTGGCCTGGCACCAAAAGCACAATATCTGGGTGCACTGATTCCTTTACCAGATTCATATCTTTTTAATATAGGACTGCATGGTCCACCCCTGCACTCTTCCACAATACCACAGAGGTGTTACTGTATGAATGCACTTGCTGGCCTGGCACCAAAGGCACAATATCTGGGTGCACTGCGACTGACGCCTGTACCAGATTAATTTCCTCAGAGGGGTTACTGTGTGAGGGCAGTGTTGCTGACGCTAAAAGCACAATTTTAAAGCACCTATTGTTACTTTCATCCAAAGCCTGCATAAGTTTCACAATAATTTAGCCAAAAAATCACTAAACTTTTTCTGCGTGTCCGAAAATGTCTCCTCTTTTCATACAGACTGCCGCCCCAAGCAGTTGTTTATGAATAGATTAAAGGAAAAGCATTTACCGTCATTTGAAACGTCATTTTTTGGTTTTTAAATGTTTCTATACATCCTAGAAATCCGTCACTTCACGGGCAGGTTATGGGGACCTCCTAGGCACGATATTTGAAGGAATTTTTTGTTTTTATTTTTAACCCTTATTTCATGGAAAACTCACTGTCCCTTTAACCCTTTCGCTGCTGAGGCATTTCACGCCTCTGTGCTGAGCTCATTTTTACCTGTTTCGCTCATCTTGTTTAAACGGGTTTTGAAGGCTTATTTTTTTATATTACCCAGACATATTATATATCGTTCTTTCCGTCAGACTCGGCAGATTCATAATATGTCATTATTATATGTATACGTCATGTCATGTCTGTATATAAAACAAAAAATGCAATAAATATGAATTTTCAATAATTTACAACGTGTAAAGTGTTTTTTTCATTTTTAACATGCGAGCAATTGTGTTTATATTTTGTATGGGGGTGCGCTTGTTAAAAAAATTAGAAATGGGTCTCGTTACATTTTTTATGGGGAAAATTACATGATTTTTAACAAACGCACCGCATACAAAAATCGTTAGTGCAGCATCATTGTTCACATTATAATTGAAATGGGAACAATATTGCTGCATTAACAAACAAAAAAAAGAAAACAAACTTGTTTATTTTTTTTTAGATAATTTTTTTTCAACTTTTTTTTATTTTATTTTTAATTTAATTTTTAAAAAAAAAAACTTTTTTCATGGTCATGTTTGGTATCGTTGGAAAGGCCATGCTCTGGCCGATCCAACAGTAACATTAACTAACATTAACTAACATTAACCCCTAGCTGCCACGGATCGGGAGATAGGGGGTTCATGGAACCCCTTATCTCCACCATTGGTGGCAGTTAGGGGTTAACTCCAGGACTGGCGTCATCGTGCTATGCACGATGATGCCAGTCCTCAGGGGGCATTCCTGGAAGCTTGGCCGACATCCAAGATGTCGGCCAGCTCCGGGAGAGGATCACGGTTTGGTGCTTTTCGGTGCCGAATCGAGATCTGGCACCCAATGGTTAAAGGCAGTCCAGTTCAAAATCCTTATCCTTACCTACAAAACCTCACTAACTCAGCGCCCACTACCTGTCCTCACTAATCACCAAATACACCCCAGCCCGCTCCCTAAGGTGAAACAGTGACCTGCGCCTAGCTTCTCCCCGCATCACCTCTTCCCATGATAGACTGCAGGATTTCTCAGCGCAGCCCCACTCTCTGGAACGCTCTCCTCGTACTGTCAGACTTTCCCCTAACTTCTCTTCCTTCAAACGCTCCCTTAAAACATTCCTATTTAGGAAGCCTACCACCCAACTCACTGACACAACCATCAATCACTCTCACCTTACAGTCCTCTCCTCCTGTTTCCAACCCAACCCTCCTAGATTGTGAGTTCCTACGGGAATAGGGCCCTCATCTCCTCCTGTACTGTTTGTCAAATGTTGTTCAATGTATTGTAACCCTGTCTATACTGTGCTTATTGTATAGCGCTGCGGAAATGCTGGCGCTTTATATATAAAAAGAAAATAATAATAATAATCTGCACTTGAGCAACTCTGACATCTGATGCCATGGACTGGCTAGTGCTACGGTTGGTCATAGAGGATGTTGTGCCTCGTGATTGTTGTGCCTCCTCTTCCTCACTTGACTCCTCTG
>RXON01001724.1:0-11937 GCA_009667805.1 Leptobrachium leishanense | reverse complement strand
GCAAAGACCCAGCTCCACTACCAGCTGCCACGCAAAGACCTGGCACCGCCACATGAAGACCCAGCACCACTATTGGCCACCACGCAAAGAACCAGCACCACCACTGGCCGCCAAGCAAAGACCCAGCTCCCCTGCCGACCACCATGAAAAGACCATCTGCCACCACATAAAGGCCCAGCTTCATTACTGGCCACCACGCAAAGACCCAGCCCCACCACCGGTCGCCATGCAAAGACCGTCTGCCACCACGCCACTACTGTCCGCCATGCAAAGACCTGGCGCCATGACATCTGACACACAGACTCTGCATCAAAACCTGGAACCATGACTGACCATCTTGCCTACCTTAGCACCAAGAACAACCCCTGACACATACACTGCCACTCAACCCAAAACTGCCTAGCACAGTGACCTCTTCATGAACAATCTCCACCATTAAGGCCCGTGTCAGACGATCGCAGTTATCACGTCCGTGTTGCCGCACATTTGTACGTCCGTGGCAGCATAGCATTCTGACCAATGGAGCCCCACACACGAAGTACGTCCGCACGGAAGTGGGATGCATGGCGGACGCGGCAAACGGACGCAGGTTAGGCAAGAACGTAAAACCTCTAGAACGGACGTGCGGAGTGCGCCACATCCGCATAGCTTTGTGTGGGAGTGATGGAACATGGTCAGATGGACTGCATTTACATGTCCGGCATTTACACGTCCGGCATTTATGACGGACAAAATGGTTTTTCAATTCCCATCTACGTCCGTCAAAAATAACGTCAGTCACAAAAAGTACCGGCTGGGTGGAGTAGAGGTAACATCACTGCTCTACATGGAGAGAGCCTGTGGAGACATGGGTTCGATCCCCAGGAGCACCTCTCCAGTAAGTGTCCTTGGGCAAGACACCTAATGGTTCATACTCGCCACCCAGGACATACTGAAAACCAGAGGAATCTCAATGTGTCCTTTTCAGGTAAAATCCTTTCTCCAAAAAAAAAATAAAAAATTGACCGTGTGGCCACTACTGCGTCTTCTGTCAGAACGTGCGTCCGTACAAAATTTGCTCGCCTGACATTAGCCAAAGCCAAACACATCGAGTCTTTCCACCTGTCAACATGGCCAACTCGAAGACACGAAGCACCACACAAGGGTGCCCGATCAGACATTTCCACAGACCAGGCTTGTGATCCCCCTCACCACACATACAATCTGCAGACCATTCCCGAACGGTGAGAATACACCTGAGAAGAACTCACCTTCAATGGAGATGACATGTTCTCGGATCTGGTTCTGAAGTCCCAGGTCGTCCACTCTCTCAATAAGGTCATAGATAGCATAGATATTGGGGTGCACAGACTCAAAGCGCTGAATCTCTGCTCTGATAGCAACAGAATTAGAGAGGACATATTGGGGTGCTCCGGGCGGCTGTGATGCTGGAACTGACCCAGAGCCAAACTGAGGAACTGTTCCAAACTGGGAGGGAACAGAGGAACCCGAAACTGACACCTGGGAGGTGAGAGAGGACTGAGGGCTCCCGGAGAGACCAGAAGGGGGATAATTCATGGTGTCTACAGAGGGCCACAAAGAGCCCCCGGAGCTGTGGGCAGGGAAGAGCAGACGGAATTAGAATGGGAATTTGGAAGGTACGGAGAGAAGGGCCAGTGAATGGTGCGGTGGGAGGAGAAGACGAGAGAGTGACGGAAAAATGGGAAATAGGAGAAAAAGATGAAGTAAACAGGAGAAGGACACGAGCGAGGCCAGAAGGAGCTGAGAGACTGGGCCGCAGGGAGGGGGAGGGGCAATTACAAATAATCCTGCAACCGATCAACCAGGTGGGGTAAGGGGTATTAGGCGGTGACGGGGTAAGGGGTATTAGGTGGTGACTGGGTAAGGGGTATTAGGCGGTGACGGGGTAAGGGGTATTAGGCGGTGACGGGGTAAGGGGTATTAGGTGGTGACGGGGTAAGGGGTATTAGGCGGTGACGGGGTAAGGGGTATTAGGTGGTGACGGGGTATTAGGCGGTGACTGGGTAAGGGGTATTAGGTGGTGACGGGGTAAGGGGTATTAGGTGGTGACGGGGTAAGGGGTATTAGGCGGTGACGGGGTAAGGGGTATTAGGCGGTGACTGGGTAAGGGGTATTAGGCAGTGACTGGGTAAGGGGTATTAGGCGGTGACGGGGTGGGGGTATTAGGCGGTGACTGGGTAAGGGGTATTAGGTGGTGACGGGGTAAGGGGTATTAGGCGGTGACGGGGTATTAGGCGGTGACTGGGTAAGGGGTATTAGGCAGTGACTGGGTAAGGGGTATTAGGCAGTGACTGGGTAAGGGGTATTAGGCGGTGACTGGGTAAGGGGTATTAGGCGCAGGCAGTGACGGAGTAAGGGGTATTAGGTGCAGGCGGTGACGGGGTGGGGGTATTAGGCGGTGACTGGGTAAGGGGTATTAGGCGGTGACTGGGTAAGGGGTATTAGGCGGTGACTGGGTAAGGGGTATTAGGCGGTGACTGGGTAAGGGGTATTAGGCGGTGACTGGGTAAGGGGTATTAGGCGGTGACTGGGTAAGGGGTATTAGTGCAGGCGGTGACGGAGTAAGGGGTATTAGGTGCAGGCGGTGACTGGGTAAGGGGTATTAGGCGTGACTGGGTAAGGGGTATTAGGCGGTGACTGGGTAAGGGGTATTAGGCGGTGACTGGGTAAGGGGTATTAGGCGGTGACTGGGTAAGGGGTATTAGGTGCAGGCGGTGACGGAGTAAGGGGTATTAGGTGCAGGCGGTGACTGGGTAAGGGGTATTAGGTGCAGGCGGTGACTGGGTAAGGGGTATTAGGTGCAGGCGGTGACTGGGTAAGGGGTATTAGGTGCAGGCGGTGACGGGGTGGGGGTATTTGGTAACATATTGGGAGACAGGTGACGCAGGGGGAGGGTCATTTAGATTCTGGCAAGGATTTTGGAGTGGGGGGCGCACAGCTACTGGGGGGGAGGAGTACAGACAGTATGGATTGAGAATTTGAGGCGCAGATCCTATAAATAGGGTTTTGGGGGCGCAGATCCTATAAATAGGGTTTTGGGGGCGCAGATCCTATAAATAGGGTTTTGGGGCGCAGGTCCTATAAATAGGGTTTTGGGGGGCGCAGATCCTAAAAATAGGGTTTTGGGGGGCGCAGATGCTATAAATAGGGTTTTGGGGCGCAGATCCTAAAAATAGGGTTTTGGGGCGCAGATCCTAAAAATAGGGTTTTGGGGGGCGCAGATCCTAAAAATAGGGTTTTGGGGGGCGCAGATCCTAAAAATAGGGTTTTGGGGGGGCGCAGATCCTATAAATAGGGTTTTGGGGGCGCAGATCCTATAAATAGGGTTTTGGGGCGCAGGTCCTATAAATAGGGTTTTGGGGGGGCGCAGGTCCTATAAATAGGGTTTTGGGGGGGCGCAGATCCTAAAAATAGGGTTTTGGGGGGCGCAGATCCTAAAAATAGGGTTTTGGGGGGCGCAGATCCTAAAAATAGGGTTTTGGGGGGGCGCAGATCCTAAAAATAGGGTTTTGGGGGGCGCAGATCCTAAAAATAGGGTTTTGGGGGCGCAGATCCTAAAATAGGGTTTTGGGGGGGCGCAATCCTAAAAATAGGGTTTTGGGGCGCAGATCCTAAAAATAGGGTTTTGGGGGGCGCAGCTCCTATAAATAGGGTTTTGGGGGGGCGCAGCTCCTATAAATAGGGTTTTGGGGGGCGCAGCTCCTATAAATAGGGTTTTGGGGGCGCAGCTCCTATAAATAGGGTTTTGGGGGCGCAGATCCTATAAATAGGGTTTTGGGGGGCGCAGCTCCTATAAATAGGGTTTTGGGGGGGCAGATGCTATATAATAGGGTTTGGGGGGGCACAGCTCCTATAAATAGGGTTTTGGGGGCGCAGCTCCTATAATAGGGTTTTGGGGCACAGCTCCTATAAATAGGGTTTTGGGGGCGCAGCTCCTATAAATAGGGTTTTGGGGGGCGCAGATCCTGGCCGAGAGGATTTGGGGAAGGAACAAATTCTGTCAGGAGGCGTTTTGGGGTGAGAGCAGATCCGGGGGGATGGAAAGAATGGGGAGGTGAAGAGAGGGGGTGTCTCAGGCGGTGGCGGGGTTTGGGGTGTCAGGGAAGGAGAGGCTCCGCCGCCTGGCCGGGCTTTCCGGTGTCCAGGGCTCCGTGAATGAGGATAACGGAGATGAGCCGGGAGCGCGCACTCCCACACACATACACACACACAGTGCGCGGGCACGACACCGGCTGCGTCACTCTTTGCGTAACCGTAGCAGATACTTCCGGCCTGGCAAAGCCCCCTCAAACGACCACTTCCGGTCTTGCAAAGTCCCCCCCCTCGCCCCTTCTGTGCCACTTCCGGTCATCCTGCGCCACCAGCGCCGCAGCAGGAGAACCAGACCTGACAACAACAAATCTCCACCCCCAGGATTAACCCCTGCCCATCCAATACCCCTAATAATACCCCCTGCCCATCCAATACCCCTAATAATACCCCCTGCCCATCCAATACCCCTAATATAATACCCCTGCCCATCCAATACCCCTAATAATACCCCCTGCCCATCCAATACCCCTAATAATACCCCTGCCCATCCAATACCCCCTAATAATACCCCCTGCCCATCCAATACCCCTAATAATACCCCCTGCCCATCCAATACCCCTAATAATACCCCCTGCCATCCAATACCCCTAATAATACCCCCTGCCCATCCAATACCCCTAATAATACCCCCTGCCCATCCAATACCCCTAATAATACCCCCTGCCCATCCAATACCCCTAATAATACCCCCTGCCCATCCAATACCCCTAATAATACCCCTGCCCATCCAATACCCCTAATAATACCCCCTGCCCATCCAATACCCCTAATAATACCCCCTAATAATACCCCCTGCCCATCCAATACCCCTAATAATACCCCCTGCCCATCCAATACCCCTAATAATACCCCCTGCCCATCCAATACCCCGATAATAATACCCCCTGCCCATCCAATACCCCGATAATAATACCCCCTGCCCATCCAATACCCCTAATAATACCCCCTGCCCATCCAATACCCCCTAATAATACCCCTGCCCATCCAATACCCCTAATAATACCCCCTGCCCATCCAATACCCCTAATAATACCCCCTGCCCATCCAATACCCCGATAATAATACCCCCTGCCCATCCAATACCCCGATAATAATACCCCCTGCCCATCCAATACCCCCTAATAATACCCCCTGCCCATCCAATACCCCTAATAATACCCCCTGCCCATCCAATACCCCCTAATAATACCCCTGCCCATCCAATACCCCTAATAATACCCCTGCCCATCCAATACCCCATAATAATACCCCCTGCCCATCCAATACCCCGATAATAATACCCCCCTGCCCATCCAATACCCCATAATAATACCCCCTGCCCATCCAATACCCCTAATAATACCCCCTGCCCATCCAATACCCCATAATAATACCCCCTGCCCATCCAATACCCCCTAATAATACCCCCTGCCCATCCAATACCCCATAATAATACACCCTGCCCATCCAATACCCATAATAATACCCCTGCCCATCCAAACCCCCTAATAATACCCCTGCCCATCAATACCCCCTAATAATACCCCCTGCCCATCCAATACCCCGATAATCATACCCCATGCTATCCAAAACCCCCAATAATACCCCCTGCCTATCCAAAACCCCCTAATAATACCCCCTGCCCATCCAATACCCCGATAATAATACGCCCTGCCCATCCAATACCCAGATAATAATACCCCCTGCCCATCCAATACCCGATAATAATACCCCCTGCCCATCCAATACCCCCATAATAATACCCCGTCCATCCATAACCCCATAATAATACCCCCTGCCCCACCAATACCCCATAATAATATCCCCTGCCCATCCAATACCCCTGTTCACCCAATAACCCCCGCATAATAATTCCCCCTGTCCATCCAATACCTCCATAATAACCCCCTGCCCATCCAATACCCCAATAATAATACATTCCTGCCCATCCAATACCCCATAATAACCCCCTGTCCATCCAATATCCCATAATAATTACCCCATGCCCATCCAATACCCATAATAATACCCCCTGCCCATCCAATACCCCTAATAATACCCCCTGGGTCCATCCAATACCCCACAATAAACCCACTGCCCATCCAATACCCCATAATAATACCCCTGCCCATCCAATACGTCCATAATAACCACCTCCTGCCCATTTAATACCCCCTAATAATACCCCGCCCCATCCAATACCCGCTGAATAATAATACCCCCTGCCCATCCAATACCCCGATAATAATACCCTGCCCTCCCCAAAATTTTAAAACCCCATATTAATACCCCCCTGCCATCCAATACCCCATAATAATACCCCCTGCCCATCCAATACCCCATAATAATACCCCTGCCCATCCAATACCCCATATTAATACCCCCTGCCCATCCAATACCCCATATTAATACCCCCTGCCCATCCAATTCCCCCATAATAATACCCCCTGCCCATCCAATACCCCATATAATAATACCCCCTGCCCATCCAATACCCCATAATACAACCTGCCCATCTAATTAATACCCCCTGCCCATCCAATACCCCGATAATAATACCCCCCTGCCCATCTAATACCCCTAATAATACCCCCTGCCCATCCAATACCTCGATAATAATACGCCCTGCCCATCCAATACCCAGATAATAATACCCCCTGCCCATCCAATACCCGATAATACCCCCTGCCCATCTAATACCCCCTAATAATACCCCTGCCCATCCAATACCCCCATAATAATACCCCCTGCCCATCCAATACCCCATAATAATACCCCCTGCCCATCCAATACCCCATAATAATACCCCCTGCCCATCCAATACCCATAAAAATACCCCCTGCCCATCCAATACCTCCATAATACCCCTGCCCATTAATACCCCCTAATAATACCCCCTGCCCATCCAATACCCCGATAATAATACCCCCTGCCCATCAATACCCCCGATAATAATACCCCCTGCCCATCCAATACCCCATAATAATACCCCTGCCCATCCAATACCCCCATAATAATACCCCCTGCCCATCCAATACCCTATAATAATACCCCCTGTCCATCCAATACCCCATAATAATACCCCCTGCCCATCCAATACCCCATAATAATACCCCCTGCCCATCCAATACCCCCATAATAATACCCCCTGCCATCCAATACCGATAATACCACCTGCCCATCTAATAATACCCCCTGCCCATCCAATACCCCGATAATAATACCCCCTGCCCATCTAATACCCCCTAATAATACCCCCTGCCCATCCAATACCCCGAAAATAATACGCCCTGCCCATCCAATACCCAGATAATAATACCCCCTGCCCATCCAATACCCGATAATAATACCCCCTGCCCATCCAATACCCCCATAATAATACCCCCCGTCCATCCAATACCCCCATAATAATACCCCCTGCCCACCCAATACCCCCATAATAATATCCCCTGTCCATCCAATATGCCCTGTCCACCCAATACCCGCATAATAATTCCCCCTGTCCATCCAATACCTCCATAATACCCCCTGCCCATCCAATACCCCAATAATAATACATTCTGCCCATCCAATACCCCCATAATACCCCCTGTCCATCCAATATCCCATAATAATACCCCATGCCCATCCAATACCCCATAATAATACCCCCTGCCCATCCAATACCCCATAATAATACACCCTGTCCATCCAATACCCCACAATAAAACCCCCTGCCCATCCAATACCCCATAAAAATACCCCCTGCCCATCCAATACCTCCATAATACCCCCTGCCCATCTAATACCCCCTAATAATACCCCCTGCCCATCCAATACCCCGATAATAATACCCCCTGCCCATCCAATACCCCATATTAATACCCCTGCCCATCCAATACCCCATAATAATACCCCCTGCCCATCCAATACCCCATAATAATATCCCCTGCCCATCCAATACCCCATATTAATACCCCCTGCCCATCCAATACCCCATATTAATACCCCCTGCCCATCCAATTCCCCCATAATAATACCCCCTGCCCATCCAATACCCCCATAATAATACCCCCTGCCCATCCAATACCCCGATAATACCACCTGCCCATCTAATAATACCCCCTGCCCATCCAATACCCCGATAATAATACCCCCTGCCCATCTAATACCCCCTAATAATACCCCTGCCCATCCAATACCCCGATAATAATACGCCCTGCCCATCCAATACCCCATAATAATACCCCCTGTTCATCCAATACCCCCTAATAATACCCCCTGCCATCTAATACCCCTAATAATATCCCCCTGCCCATCCAATACCCCGATAATAATACCCCCTGCCCATCTAATACCCCCTAATAATACCCCCTGCCCATCCAATACCCTGATAATAATACCCCCTGCCCATCTAAAACCCCCTAATAATACCCCCTGCCTATCCAATACCCCGATAATACCCCCTGCCCATCTAATACACCATATTAATACCCCCTGCCCATCCAATACCCCATATTAATACCCCCTGCCCATCCAATACCTCCATAATAATACACCCTGCCCATCCAATACCCCATATTAACCCTTTCGCTGCTGAGGTGTTTCACGCCTCTGTGCTGAGGTCATATTTACCGGTTTTGCTCATCATGTTTAAACGTGTTTTGAAGGCTTATTTTAGTATATGACCCAGACATATTATATATCGTTCTTTCCGTCAGACTCGGTAGATTCATAATATGTCATTATTATATGTATACGTTATGTCATGTCTGTATATTATAACAAAAAATGCAATACAATATGTATTTTCAATAATTTACAATGTGTAAAGTGTTTTTTTTCACATTTTAACGCGCGAGCAATTGCGGTTATATTTTGTATGGGGTGCGCTTGTTAAAAAAATTAGAGATGGGGTCTCGTTACATTTTTTTTGGGGAAAATTACACGATTTTTAACAGACGCACCGCATACAAAAATCGTTAGTTCAGCATCATTGTTCACATTATAATTGAAATGGGAACAATATTGCTGCATTAACAAACCAAAAAAAAGAAAAAAAAAAATGTTTTTTTTTTTTTTATAATTTGTTTTTTAAATATATTTTTATTTTTAATTATTTTTTTTTTAAAAAAAAACTTTTTTCACTGTAGTGTTTGGTATCGTTGGAACGGCCATGCTCTGGCCGATCCAACCATACCAAACATTAACCCCTAGCTGCCACGGATCGGGAGATAGGGAGTTCATTGGAAACTCCCTATCTCCACCGTTGGTGCAGTTAGGGGTTAACTCTAGGACTGACGTCATCGTGCTACGCACGATGACGCAGTCCTCAGGGGGAGTTTCCCGGAGGCTTGGCCGACATCCAAGATGTCGGCCAGCTCCGGGAAAGGATCACGAACCGGCGCCTTTCAGCGCCGATTCGCGATCCAGCTCCCCAGGGGTTTAATGCAGGCACCATTTGGAAGGGCAGGCTGTGCCCTTCCAAATGGTGCCTGGGTTAACCCCCGCAACGCCGCCAATCGGGAGGGAGAGAGATCCGAAGGACCTCCCCCCTCCCTTTCAGGCGCCTCCTCCGCACATGCGTGGGGGGCGCCTGAATTAGGTGTCATCGCGCTGCCGCGATGACACCTAATTTCAGCGGCTGCGGTTCCGGATGCTGGGCTGACATCGAGGATGTCAGCCCCGCACCGGGGGGCCAGCGATCGGCCGGAACCCGGCCGAACGCTGACCCCAAAGGAGGACGCGCTCAGCGCGTCCTCCCGCATACCAGCAGCCATGCGGAGGACGCGCTGAGCGCGTCCTCCGCATTGAAGTGGTTAATACCCCCTGCCCATCCAGTATCCCCATATTAATACCCCCTGCCCATCCAATACCCCGATAATAATACCCCCTGCCCATCCAATACCCCGATAATAATACCCTCTGCCCATCTAATACCCCCTAATAATACCTCCTGCCCATCCAATACCCCGATAATAATACCCCCTGCCCATCTAATACCCCTAAAAATACCCCCTGCCCATCCAATACCCGATAATAATACCCCCTACCCATCCAATACCCCCATAATAATACCCCCTGCCCATCCAATTCCCCGATAATAATACCCCCTGCCCATCCAATACCCTGATAATAATACCCCCTGCCCATCTAATACCCCCTGCCCATCCAATACCCCGATAATAATACCCCCTGCCCATCTAATACCCCATATTAATACCCCTGCCCATCCAATACCCCATAATAATACCCCCTGCCCATCCAATACCCCCATAATAATACCCCCTGCCCATCCAATACCCCATATTAATACCCCCTGCCCATCTAATACCCCCTAATAATACCCCCTGCCATCTAATACCCCCTGCCCATCCAATACCCCATAATAATACCCCCTGCCCATCCAATACCCCCATAATAATACCCCCTGTCCATCCAATACCCCATAATAATACCCCCGCCCATCTAATACCCCCTAATAATACCCCCTGCCCATCCAATACCCCGATAATAATACCCCCTGCCCATCTAATACCCCCTAATAATACCCCCTGCCCATCCAATACCCCGATAATAATACCCCTGCCCATCTAATGCCCCCTAATAATACCCCCTGCCCATCCAATACCCCGATAATAATACCCCCTGCCCATCTAATACCCCTAATAATACTCCCTGCCATCTAATACCCCCTAATAATACCCCCTGCCCATCCAATACCCCGATAATAATACCCCCTGCCCATCCAATACCCCATATTAATACCCCTGCCCACCCAATACCCCATAATAATACCCCCTGTCCACCTAATACCCCCTGCCCATCCAATACCCCCATAAAAATACCCCCTGCCCACCCAATACCCCATAATAATACCCCCTGCCCATCCAATACCCCCATAAAAATACCCCTGTCCATCCAATACCTCCATAACACCCCCTGCCCACCCAATACCCCCATAATAATACCCCCTGCCCATATAATACCCCATAATAATACCCCCTGCCCATCCAATACCCCAATAATAATACCCCCTGTCCATCCAATACCTTCATAATACCCCCTGCCCACCCAATACCCCATAATAATACCCCCTGTCCACCTAATACCCCCATAATACCCCCTGCCCATCCAATACCCCAATAATAATACCCCCTGTCCATCCAATACCCCAATAATAATACCCCCTGTCCATCCAATACTTCATAATACCCCCTGCCCACCCAATACCCCATAATAATACCCCCTGTCCACCTAATACCCCATAATACCCCTGCCCATCAATACCCCCAATAATAATACCCCCTGTCCATCCAATACCCCCATAAAAATACCCCTGTCCATCCAATACCTCCATAATACCCCCTGCCCACCCAATACCCCCATAATAATACCCCCTGCCCATATAATACCCCATAATAATACCCCCTGCCCATCCAATACCCCAATAATAATACCCCCTGTCCATCCAATACCTTCATAACACCCCCTGCCCACCCAATACCCCCATAATAATACCCCCTGCCCATATAATACCCCATAATAATACCCCCTGCCCATCCAATACCCCATAATAATACCCCCTGCCCATCCAATACCCCAATAATAATACCTCCTGCCCATCCAATACCCCATAATACCCCTGTCCATCCAATACCCCAATAATAATACATCCTGCCCATCCAATACCCCCTGCCCATCCAATACCCCATAATAATACCCCCTGCCCATCCAATACCCCATAATAATACCCCCTGCCCATCCAATACCCCAATAATAATACCCCCTGTCCATCCAATACCTTCATAACACCCCCGCCCACCCAATACCCCCATAATAATACCCCTGCCCATATAATACCCC
>RXON01001722.1:0-110972 GCA_009667805.1 Leptobrachium leishanense | reverse complement strand
ATGTCTGCTGCATTTTTGCATTGTGTTTGATTTCTGCCAATAAAAACGTTGAACAAGATACTCTGATTTGATAATAGTGTTTTGATTCGGGAGCTTTGTTTTAAGATGAGAAAGCACTCCATGACAATAGTCTTTAATTGGGAATATGATGCTGTTTCCACAAACGTCAAGATAAACCATATCTGCAGTAAGTAGGGATTCCAATATAATGATGGCCATTGGGGACTAGTCCAACACCAAAAGATAACCACTTCTAAAATTGTTTGGGTTCCTAAACAAAACATTCCTCTCCCTTCTTGCAGGAATATTTTTTTTTAGGTTTAAGACCATTATTAAGCACAATGTGACAATGGCCCCAAAACAACTGACTAAAAATGATAGGTACGGTGATAAAGTGTAGTTGAGGTGCACATAGAACAGGTTGTTTTGAATAGGTCGAAGAGGCGGCTCTAGACTTTGTGAGGCCATAGGCGAAACTTAAACATGAGGCACCACTAACGGCCACAAGGGAAAATATGCAAGCGTGAGCCTGGTGCTGAGGATTTTGCTGGGCCTGGTGCTGAGGATTTTGGAGGGTCTTTTAATATAAATAAAATTAAAAATAACAGGTATCTTACCTTAAAGCTGAACCATTAGATTTTTCATTGATTTCGTAACTTGCGATAGAATGCTTCCCAGCAAAGGGCCACATTACATTCATAGTGGTAAAATGGGGGCAGTAGGGACGAAAAGCTGCACCCGCAGTTTTCCCCCTAGCGTGCCCGTTTTACTGCTAGATTACAATGCAAGCGCTAAAAAAGCTGCCTGCATTGTTTGCAGGTGCTAAGCGCAGCTGCGTGCATCCTCTCAATGTCTTTTGCTTTCTATGTCTCCATGTCTTTTGCTTTCTTTGAGGGTTAAAGAACATAACTTGGGAAAGTGAACTTAAGAACAAAAATAAGAACTTTGCCCTACTTGAAAGACACCCTTACTTTACATAAGGAAGCGCTAGCAATCATCACATCTTTTTTCTCAAACAGTTATTTCGGTGGTTGGAGGTAAACCACCGTGTGGGTGTTTTTTCTGCTGCTGATTCTGATGAACTGCATTTTAATGAACTATAGTTTCTTTTAACGAATATACAGCAATTAATTTGGGGTTGCTGATAACTATTTAATCGGTGCATTGTTCAGTTCCATTTGCTAGGTGGTGCCAGATACTCTATTTGTTCATATAGTTGTCTATGTAGTCTTTCTCCGACAAAGCCGGGTGACTTCTTTGCTCTTTATTGAAAAGATACAAGCTTTTATGCTACTTCATGCGTAACGAAAACAGGCTGTTGCCCGATATTTTAATCGTCAGTAAAATTGTGAAATTGCAGACTTATGTTGAATAATAAAGAAAAGCTTATCGGTTTGTCCCCTTAGTCGTCAAGGGCGTTGTTACAGGATGTTTCAAGATGTTCCAAAATATTCTCTTCTTGATACCAGAAAGAGGAACTACATGTGCTGAAATCTGCTAAGATAGCGTGTTAAGCAATAATATAAATTTGATTCTTATAAAAACAGTTTAATTATCCACCATTGGGAGTTGGATACCATACATTTATTTTTGACTCACTGGCTTGAACTATCTGGGCAATACTGCACTATATTTTGTTTTCTGCTCTTTTTGAGATAAACGGATCCCAGCGACACCCAAACGTGGACAATTATACCTTCAAGAGTTAAAGATTCACCTGCTCAGAAAATACATCACGGAGTACCCTCTGTCACTATATATGGTGCTATGCACACTTTGGACCACTTCTATGCAACATTTATTATAGGCTTTAGCTGTCTTTTATATATATCACCAAATATGTGTTATATGCAATCCTGTTTCAAGAAAGTTTCCACAAAGTGAGATCAATAACACCCACTGTTCTGTTTGTAGATAGAAAACTATCCTACCTTATAGGTACCCGTTTGCGCTTTAGAGGGTGTTTTTCCTCCCAGTGTATGGTCAAACCATTCATAAAACTAGGAAACCTTTAAGCCAAGTGCGGTACGAGTCCTTTAAGTGGCTGGGTTTCACAATACTGGCAGAAAAGGGGGCCTAACATGCAGGAAATGAACACACAACAGGGGACCTAACACCAGTCCTTAAAGTGGCTGGTAACAGTGAAGGAGTAAATAAAGTCAAACCTTGGTAAAGGGGAGCCAAAAAATCACAGTAACAAGTATACAAGCAGAGGTAAAGAAAAGCCAGAAAATCACAATAAGTATACAAGCTGAAGTCAAACATATGAGAGTAAAAAAGTACAACACGCTAACGGGTCAGTAACACAGAACCGCAAAAGGGCACTAAAGGGAAAGCTCCCACAGTTCAAATAGTGGGAGAAGTCTCCAGATTTTCTGGCGTCATCCGCGTGCGCCAAACCAAGGATGCATGGAACAACGTACTCATGGGGACGTCCTAGGCACGCCAAACCGCTTACCATTTTAATGGCGCAAGTGGTCGGCGCTCCACACGCATAGATAGGAGTGGCCAGTGACCCAGCACTCGAGCATCACAGGGTGGAAACCCAGGCCCCAGATCAGTTCGGAGTGCAGTAACCAGCCCCAGAACACTGTGGACCATGACAGTACTTAGCATGTTTGGAACTGATAAGGGAATTCCCATATTCAATTTCATCCTACTCCTGCATGAATAGGTTTGTTTCAGCACCAAGGACAGTACCTGCAGAACGCAGCCAGACTGAAGGAATGGAAAAAAATAACGCTGTGTTGGGCAAAGAAATAAACCTCGCTGTTTTAAAATAATTAAGAATCCAAAAATTTCACCAAAATATCCTGAAAAAAGCCTAAAAAATACTAAAAAATAAAGAGACTTTTTGCTGCAAATGAAAAAAATAGACATTTGAATAAATATTTAAGAAAAAGGGGAATTTCTTTACACCGAAACTTATGGGATTTGCCTGTTCTAACCTGTTGGATGAAACCACCGAAAATCAAGGCATTACACTGACATTACAGTGTTCTCTGAATAGATTAACCATTACTTGTCTATGGGGAATTTCACTGCCGCCGAACTGCACCATGGCGTTGTCCATTGTCTGTAGTGTTGAATACAACAGATTCAGCACCACGGCCTATGGACAGGGATGTGGTGCCAAGTCTAATATACTGTTTTCGTTCCGTTTCAAAACTATTTGTTTTCGCTCCGTTCCAGACTGAATCGATTAGTTTTCGTTCCGTTTAGGACAGAACCAATTTAGTATTTCTGAAGCACTTCCGAAATACGAATCTGTAAATTTCGTCTGAATTTTGATTCAGACCAAAACAAAACGAACCACACATCTCTAATCTGTACAGTGCTTTCATATTGTCGCTCACTGTGACATAGCCTTTGCTCCCACTTTGTCCATAATCCTACATTGCTTCCTCATCGCCAGTGTCGTCACAAATCCCAAAAGCAACTCTTGGCCCTGCTTATCCCTGGCATAGTATCACATTGCCCACACATATCCCCTATTCTCTGTGCCTTCCACAGTGCCCTGTAGCACTATTCGCGAAGCAGGACGATTGCAGTAATCCAGACAAACACATTGCATGTCTGTGCAGAAAGCTACTCACAGCCCTCTGCATCCTGTACTTTCCACATGCTAAGGCCCCTATTACATTCCTCGCGCATTGGTTTTGTGTGCACGTAAATGCGCATTTGCGCGAGGACAAAAACATTTGCGGAGAACGTCGTATTTCAACCTTCGCGCAAACGATGCGCGTTATCGTTTGACGCGGATGGACTTGCGTGAGCGTGATGAACTGAGCGCATCCTATACTTAACATTGTGAGCGCAAATGTGTTAAGCGGATTGTATTTCAATAGATGCACAACTTTTTACGAACGACGTTTGAGCGCATAATTTTAACATCTTTGAAAACCTGGTGTTAACTGCAAATCTCAACGTTCTGGCCGAAACAAAATACACTAGCACAAAAAAAAAAAAAATACAGCACAGTATAGTTACATATTCTACACATACCCAAACAAAAATATACAGGGTTATTCAGAGAGCGTGAAAAGTAGGAGAATGACTGGAGAATGAAAAATTCTAGGTCAAAATAGCCGATTTGGAAATTGAGATGAAAGGGAGAATTTTTCTGGTTTGGCTACTTTGACCTAGAATTTTTCATTCTCCAGTCATTCTCCTGCTTTTCACGCTCTCTGAATAACCCGGATTGTGAATTTGTGCATTTTTTTTTATTGCTGCAGCAAGTATACTCAGATTTATTTTGACAGGAGCAAAAACGTTAGTGAGTCAATTAAGGTGGATTGATGTCAATGAAGGTTCTTAATTCTGATTGGCTGAATCCCGCGAAAAAAACAGTCCGCATACTGATTTAGATGCGCAGCGTTACTGCGCGCGTATTACACTTCGTTTTGCGCGTTTTTTTTACTAACATTATTTTTTGACGGATGAGAAAATGCGTTCAGATCCGAATATCAGGTTAATTTTCGCGTGATGATGCTGGACAATGCGCAAGCGGATTTGCGCAGAAAATGTAATATGGCCCTAAGTTCTTGAGGAAGTTTAAAGATACACAAAATGAATCTGCAATATATTAATTGTGTTGAAAGAATGTACACATGATTTTAAAAGTATCAGATAGGCAGCTGAAAACCCCACATAAACAATTTTGGTACTGAAAGGGTTAATGATGGTGCTCGGCGCTGCAGTATTTTTTTCACAGATTACTGAATGTTTGGAAGACCTTCAGACACCACAAACTCGCTTCATAGAACTTCTGAAGAATGCGAAAAACAAACGTGCAGGTTAGTGGATGACGTGGACAAATTCCGTAGGATCCCTCCATTTCTCATATGCCAAGAGCTCTTTTGTAAGACTGATTTTAGCAGACATAAGAGCAGCTACTGCTGGCGGAGACACTGTGGTGCAGCAGCATCTATGACTGATAGGATGAACATTGAGCTAAAATGCAATGAGATTGAGGAACTCTTAAAGGAAATCTCCAAAGACCAGCAAAAGATGCATGAAATGACGGCAACAGCGAAGTTATTGATTGAGCAATATTTTATTGCTTGAGCATATAGATCAGTGGAGATTGCCCGACTTGTTCAAGTGGTCAGATTAGCCGCATCTGCAGCACGAGCGGCCAAGGCTGCTGCACCTGTGTAAAAAATAAATACAGAGACTTTTTGCTGCAAATGAAAAAATAGACGTTTGAATAAATATTTAAGATAAAGGGGAATTTTTTTACACTGCAATTTATGGGATTTGCTTGTTTAAACCTGTTGGATGAAACCACCAAAAATCAGGGCATTTCACTGACATTACAGTGTTCTCTGAATAGATTAACCATTACTTGTCTATGGGGAATTTCACTGCCGCCGAACTGCACCATGGCGCTGTCCATTGTCTGTGGTGTTGAATACAACAGATTCAGCACTAGGGATGAGCCGAACACCCCCGTGTTCAGTTCGCATTCGAACTCGAACAATTTCAAAAGTTCGAGTTAGAACTCGAACCCAAACCAAACTCAATGCAAGTCAATTGGACTCAAAAGTTTGATTTTAGAGTGCCCTCCAAGAGGACATATATGCTAGATATTTGCCATAAAAGGTGTATGAGGGTCTGGGTAGTGCCCTGGGGGACAGGAAACAAGGACAAAAAGTAAAGAAAAAACATTTTTAAAAGGAACAGTGAGTTTTCCATGAAATAAGGGTTAAAAATAAAAACGAAAAATTCCTTCAAATATCGTGCCTAGGAGGTCCCCATATCCTGCCCGTGAAGTGGCGGATTTCTAGGATGTATAGAAACATTTAAAAACAAAAAAATGACATTTCAAATGACGGTAAATGTTTTTCTTTTAATCTATTCATAAACAACTGCTTGGGGCGGCAGCCTGTATGAAAAGAGGAGACGTTTTAGGACACGCAGAACAAGTTTAGTGATTTTTTTTGGGCTAAATTATGGTGAAATTTATGCAGGCTTTGGATGAAAGTAACAATAGGTGCTTTAAAATTGGGCCTTTAGTGTCGGCAAAAGTGCCTTCACACCGTAACCCTTTTGTGATATTGTGGAAGAGTGCAGGGTTGGACCCTGCGGTCCAATATTAAAATGATATGAATCTGGTAATATAGGCGTCAGTGGCAGTGCACCCAAATATTACTGCGCTATAGTGTATGGCAGGATGGAAGCGCACCAGCAGTAACCAGCAGCGGAATATACCAGACAGGGGCACAGTGCGAGAGGAGTAGTTATAACAAAACTAGCTCAACAACGTTTAGGCACTAGTACTGCGCTACTGTATATGGTGAGAATTGGCGCACACCAGTCCCGGCGGCTCTGCATCATCACGCCGCACCCTGCCCCCTGATCAGTCACAGCTGCGCTGGGTGCCACCGGAGCTCCTGGCATTCGGCCAGCTGGCGGCACCATGCGTCTGGGGCCCCCCCGATCACCACCCGGGGCCCTGGATGTCACAATATTACAATCCAAACGCAAACGGGTTAAGTAACCAAATTTGTAAGAAGAATAATTAATGCAGCATATGAATCCTCACACTGCCGGGCAGCACCTTAAGGCCCGGTTCACACCTAAGCATTTTACAGTGCGTTCCTGCACGCTGTAAAATGCATAAACAGGGAAATCCCATTATTTGCTATGGGACCCGTTCATACCTGGGTGTTTTACAGCGCGCAGGAAGGCGCTGTAAAACGTCCTACGCCCAAAGAAGTACAGGAGCTTCTTTGGGGCACATTGCAGCGCGTTTACTCTGCAGTCTATGGCCGTGAATGCGCTGCAATGCGCGTTCGCATGTTTTTTACCTGATAATGTAATATGGCCCTAAGTTTCTTGAGGAAGTTTAACCACTTCGATGCGGAGGATGCGCTCAGCGCGTCCTCCGCATGGCTCCTGCTGTGCGGAGGACGTGCTGAGCGCGCCCTCCCTTTGGGGTCAGCGTTCGGCCGGGTTCCGGCCGATCGCTGGCCCCCCCGGTGCGGGCTGACATCCTCGATGTCAGCCCAGCATCCGGAACCGCCACCGGTGAAATTAGGTGTCATCGCGGCGGCGCGATGACACCTAATTCAGGCGCCCCCCCCGCATGTGCGGAGGAGGCGGCTAAAAGGGAGGGGGGGAGGTCCTTCGGACCTCTCTCCCTCCCGATCGGCGGCGTTGCGGGGGTTAACCCAGGCACCATTTGGAAGGGCACAGTCTGCCCTTCCAAATGGTACCTGGCATTAACCCCTGGGGAGCTGAATCACGAATCGGCGCTGAAAAGCGCCGGTTCGTGATCCTTTCCCGGAGCTGGCCGACATCTTGGATGTCGGCCAAGCCTCCGGGAACTCCCCCTGAGGACTGGCGTCATCGTGCATAGCACGATGACGCCAGTCCTGGAGTTAACCCCTAACTGCCACCAACGGTGGAGATAGGGAGTTCCAATGAACTCCCTATCTCCCGATCCGTGGCAGCTAGGGGTTAACGTTTGGTATTGTTGGATCGGCCAGAGCATGGCCGTTCCAATGATACCAAACTCGAATGTGAAAAAAGTTTGTAAAAATAAATAAATAAATAAAATAAAAATAAAAAAATATTTAAAAAAAAATTATGAAAAAAAAAAACACTTTTTTTTTCTTTTTTTTGGTTTGTTAATGCAGCAATATTGTTCCCATTTCAATTATAATGTGAACAATGATGCTGCACTAACGATTTTTGTATGCGGTGCGTTTGTTAAAAATCGTGTAATTTTCCCCAAAAAAAATGTATCGAGACCCCATCTCTAATTTTTTTAACAAGCGCACCCCATACAAAACATAACCGCAATTGCTCGCATCTTAAAATGTGGAAAAAAAACACTTTACACGCTGTAAATTATTGAAAATTCATATTTTATTGCATTTTTTGTTATAATATACAGACAGGTCATGACGTATACATATAATAATGACATATTATTAATCTGCCGAGTCTGACGGAAAGAACGATATATAATATGTCTGGGTCATATACTAAAATAAGCCTTCAAAACGCGTTTAAACATGATGAGCAAAACCGGTAAAAATGACCTCAGCACAGAGGCGGGAAAAGCCTCAGCAGCGAAAGGGTTAAAGATACACAAAATGAATCTGTAATATATTAATTGTGTTGAAAGAATGTACACATGATTTTAAAAGTATCAGATAGGCAGCTGAAAACCCCACATAAACAATTTTGGTACTGAAAGGGTTAATGATGGTGCTCGGCGCTGCAGTATTTTTTTCACAGATTACTGAATGTTTGGAAGACCTTCAGACACCACAAACCCGCTTCATAGAACTTCTGAAGAATGCAAAAAATTAGGCTAGGGTCAGACGAAAGCATTTTTCCCCGCGAACGTGAAAAAGTGTGTCCGAACGCATTGACGTATTTGTTCACGGAATGCGAAAAAACGGTCAGACGACGCGCATTTTCGGGCGTGATTTTGTACGGATCGTCAATAAAACTCTTTTTGCATCTGGACGTTATGTAGGCCGGACATTAGCAGCGTCTGACATCTCCTAATCACGCAAACACGCTGCTATGCCGCAGCTGCGCACTCAGTACGTCAGTACTAGCGGTTCAGCGTTCTCAAAAAAATGCATTCAAATTCCACTTGCGTTGCACGGCCGGACTTTTGTGCGGCCGTACATCGTATATTGGCCGTCATTGCCCGTCATCTGCTGCTAGTGCGGCCGTAATTATGTGCGCCAGAACGCACGTTAAAAGTGCGCTGGTCTGACCCCAGCCTAAACGTGCAGGTTAGTGGATGACGTGGACAAATTCCGTAGGATCCCTCCATTTCTCATATGCCAAGAGCTCTTTTGTAAGACTGATTTTAGCAGACATAAGAGCAGCTACTGCTGGCGGAGACACTGTGGTGCAGCAGCATCTATGACTGATAGGACGAACATTAAGCTAAAATGCAATGAGATTGAGGAACTCTTAAAGGAAATCTCCAAAGACCAGCAAAAGATGCATGAAATGACAGCAACAGCGAAGTTATTGATTGAGCAATATTTTATTGCTTGAGTATATAGATCAGTGGAGATTGCCCGACTTCTTCAAGTGTTCAGATTATCCGCATCTGCAGCACGAGCGGCCAAGGCTTCTGCACCTGTGTCAGGGTCCTTGCTTCACTTTTTATAGTGGTTGATTTAGGGTTTGTTGTTAAAGGTGCAATGGTGCTGAGAAAAGGTGCAAAGTGTGAGGGTGGGGCAGAGATCAAAGGAATTGCTGACCAGTTAAACAAGAGCTGAAAATAAATGAGAAACAATGTGCTGAAAAAATAAAGGTAGTGATTGAGCCCATCACCGGTTTCTAGTTAAACGTGCCATCATAGAGCCCTATTACAAACTTAATGCTAGCATTAGCGCTCAGATATGTGAGCGTTAACACTAGGTTAAGTGAGTGTAAATGATTGCTTCCCTATTACAACCCTAGTGCTAACGGGATAAAAAATCCGTTAGCGCATCGGTTATTGCACTCACTTCTGCGAGCTTACTGTACTTTGAGCTCCCCATTATAAGTTTAGGAAGCACAATCAGTAATTAGTGTTAAGATTACAAAGCCCTAACGTTAATTACCGTACCGATATGGTAACTAAAAAGTTAACCACAGCTTGGAAAAGTTAACCAAGCTGGTGCTAACTGATACCGCTTCTTTAGCACCAGCTGAACACCCCAAAAATCATCATACTTTGGCGCGAACGGTGGTTCCCCTCCCCAGTCTCCCTCCACGAATCACTCTGTGGCCCTGCGGATCACACGAGAGTGAGATCTTGCAGGTCACGTGACCCGGCAGCAGGGACGGACTGCCAACTAATGGGGCCCCTGGGCAATAGGAGGTCATGGGGCCCCTTTTGTTCTGCACCCACAGGAGGCCACACCCATGAAAAACCCCACCCCCTACAACGTAACACTCACCTTTGCTGGCCCGGTTTCGGCAGACACAGTGGGCCCGCCGCCGGTTTCCCTCCGATGATTCCAATTAACAGGCAGCCAGCGGCGCACTGAAAATGCTGCGGTGGTGCCTGCAGCGTGCCTGCATCCCAGTCTAAAACTGGAGCAGGCACGCTGCACTGGCGCCGCCCCTCACGCGACACGTCACATGAGGGTGGCGGCGCAGGTGCCACCACGGCATTTTTAGAGTGCGCCACTGGCTGCCTGTTAATTGAAATCAGAGGGAAACCGGTGGCGGGCCCACTGTGTCTGCCCAAACCGGGCGGGCCCCTACCGACCCGCGGGCCCTTGGGCACTGCCCGAGTGCCCGATGGGTCAGTCCACCCCTGCCCAGCAGCACAAGCCTGAATGGAATCCTATGGACTCTAGGAGGTAATGCTCATTGTGGCATTTTGCGCTGCCGCAAGTATCCATGAGGTTAGCGATGCATTACGGGGCAGGCTGCTGATTCAGCGCCTGCCCCATAATATGGCACTAAAACGGGGATGCTAAGTGGAAACCTGCATGTGCAGGTTTTCCTCATTAGCATCCCCGTTTTGGCACCATGTTTGTAATAGAGCCCAATATTAGCTGCTCTGCCTGACAAGACGTGCTCACCTGCTGACTCACTCATTCACGCACTCTCTTGCGCTCTTTCATGTTTTACTTACTCAATGTCTCACTCAAACTCCCTCACAGGTCATTCACTCCCATACTCTTTCTTGTGCTGTCTGTCTCATGTGCGCACGCAGTGCTGTTTCTCTTGCGTGCTCACTCACTGCACTTTTTCTTGCTCTCTCACTACTTTATCTTGCAGTCTGTGCTTTCTTTGCTGTCCCTCTCTCTGTTGTCTTTTTTTCTCCCTGCGTGTATTGATTTCTATCCTTCCCTGTCTCTTTAGTAGCTGGGGGTGAAATAGTTACAGATTGGAATGGCGCTCAGCCCTGCCCTCAGGGCAGGAGGGAGGAGGAGCAACTCAGTCGCACATGCTCAGTGCATTTTTTTTTTACGCATTCCACAGAATACACACTGATTCGTTAAATCAATGCATCTCTTAGGGTGGATGTGGAAAACGCCAAGAAAGAAAAGCGGGTAAAAAGAAAAAATATCATACTTGCTTTTTATGTCTGCTGAATGAGACTACTGACTCATTAAAACGGCATAGAATGTTTCTTTAAAGGCACACTAGCAAAACATACATGTCCCTTTAAGCACAGCGCTGAAGTAGTACAGCAGAACAACTCGAGAGCTGTGCTTATGTTTTTAATGGTGTATTGCACTTGAGACACAAGCCAAGTTTGCGAGGCAGGACCTCTACTACAAGCTGAGCTTGCATCTTCGATGTTGCGCTTGGTTAATGTACAATAGCGTCTCCTATACTTAGTGTGGGAGACCTTAAGGTGTTCCAAGCAGATGGAAAACAAGCTATTCAACAAGCTCATTCTCCATCTGCGTCTGATGTTATTCTGAAAAGAATAACGTCTTTCAGACACTGGTGTTAGTTGATTGTGCTGAAGCGCAATCACATAACACATTGATTTAACCCCACCTAAAAATCGAATACTCACCTTAGATCCCTCAGTGGCATGAGCGGTGTGATCCGCCGCTTCCTTTCTCCGTGGGCATAGATACACTTGGAACAAATAGATCCGAGTGATCCTCTGCGTTTCACCCCACTGCCTGGACGAATTTCTTTTGCCAAGCTCTACAAGAGCTCACGCGGGATTCCATCTATCTTTATGGTGTCCTAGGGACTCCTGGAGCATATATCACCAGAGGCACTAAAGCCTGTTTAAACCTGTCGCACTGAAAATCTGGGCATTTTGCCAACATTTCGGTACAGTTTGGCGTTCTCTGAATAGATTAACTGCTGCCGAAGGATGCCGAATTGCAGCGATCTGAGGTGAATTCCACTGTATTTCGCTGGAAATTCACCAATATTTGGCAAATTGGCAGCTTTCTGAATAGCTGAACTGCCATGAAATTGCAACGTATGTGTACTTTTTGGCAAGTTTGGCTCTTATTGAATAACCCCTATAGTGTTTATAAATGTAATTATCTGCTCCTTAATCAGAACATTCAAACATAAATGCTTGCTCTAAAGATTGATATTAAACTATTACATTTCTTTTACACATAAGTTGGTAACGCTATACCTGCGATGCTAATAAACATAACAGAAAAACTATAGCAAATGTAAAGAAACCTAATGTCACTGTTGCCCAGCCAGTTGTCCTTAATTGGATATATGATGTGGTTTTACACAAATATCAAGATTGACAGAACCTGCAGTTTCAATAAAATGATGGCATCAGGTGCTACTTCAACACCAGGGGGTGTCCACTTCTAAAATTAGTTCGGGCTCTAAGGCCTGTGTCAGACGAACGCAGTTATCACGTCCGTGTTGCTGCACAGTTTAACGTCCTTCGTAGCATAGAATCATGAGCAATAGAGACCCACACACGAAGTGCGTCTGCACCGAACTGCGCACGCACAATGCACGTGGAAAACGGACGCAAGTTAGGCAAGAAGGTAAAACCGCTAGAACGGACGCACAGAGTGCGCCACGTCCGCGTAGCGTTGTGTGTGTGTGATGGAACGAAGTCAGACACACCGCATTTGCGACGTCCAGCACCTTGACGCACAAAATGGCTTTTCATATCATATATAAATTTTTAGCATTTTTCATATTAATTTTGTTTCCCATAGTTCCCTTTTTTTCCTACGTCTGTCAAGAAAAACGGATCGTGTGGTGTCTGCAGTATCTTCCGTCAGTACGTCAATCCGTTATGCTCATCTGACAGTAGCCTAAAATATAATATTCCTCTCTTTTTTTATTGGTGGAGGTGTTCATTTCTTAGGTTTGAGACACTTAAAAAAAATTCCTCCTCCTTTTTTCTCTCAAATAATTGGGCAGATGCTGATGAATTATGTTGGTACACAAAGTGCATATAAAACCTACAGGGACTTACATGTTTGGGATGCCCTGAGCTGGAGAGAAGGAGCACTAAGCACCGAGAGAAGTTTCTCCTAATATAAAACAAAAATTATTTCTGCTGTCAGCAGGTTAGGCATCAGGGGGTGACAGCCCATGACATGGCCCAGTGGCTGCAGGGGACCCCCGCACAAAGCCCAGTGGCAGACTACCTAAGCGCCACGGATAAAAGGGCCCCACAGTGCCACCTTGGATACCAAGACATTTTCTGGTTGGCTGTGGCATTTGGTGCTGAAGGAGCGGTTAGTATGGTCTGAACTAGGTAGAGGTGCAGACTTATTACTCCCCCCCACATGACCACCAGTAAATACTTTTTATCCCTTTGCTGGACACCGGGATTTAGCACACTCCTTGTAAAAATTTTAGCTAGTTTACTGAAATGAATAGCCGGGGAGAGGGGGGCTCTGGTCAGTGGATCAGTAGGAGGTCCATTTTTTAAGAGAAAAAGGGAAAAAGCCGTGAGCGGCAGTTCTACATACAGTAACTCCTTTTGGCCAGCATATGGCGCCATCTGCCTGCCAAATAGGTTATTACAGTAAGGAATACATTGAAAATATTCCCAAACATTTCTTACTGTATGATTAATTATAAATTATTTTCCAAAAATCCATTGGTTCCTGGCAGTGGATTTTAAGAAGATCACTTGACAGTGAAGGGGTTAAAATCCACTTAAATTGCCTTTTAGAATGCAACAAAACAACAATTTTATTACGCATTTAAGAGGTTCCAAGAAAAAACCTCTGTGTACATTTGTGTGATTTTTCGAATTGATATTAATAAAAATCTTTTTATTTAAAAAAAATTACTTTACATAAAAAAAATGGAATCGAGTTCTGATAAACTAGAAGTGAAGGGAATCTTTCTTACTGTAAAATCAAAGCTTCTTAAAGGGACTTTAGAGCAACTTCATAATTTAATTTAAATGGTCATGGTGTGTTAGGCTAGGGTCAGACGAACACATTTTTCACGTCTACCATCAAAAAGTGCGTTGATGCGTCCAAACGCATTGTTTCACGGAAGACGCGATAGCGGTCATACGATGCGCAATTTCGGCCGTAATTTTTACGGATCCAAACCAGGAAACTTTGGGTGTCTGGACAATATGTTGGCCGGACATGAGCAGCGTCTGATGTCTCCTAAACACGAACACATGCCGCTATGCGGACGCAGCGCACTCTGTACGTCAGTACTAGCGGTTCGATGTTCTTGCAAAAATGCAATCGTTTGCCGCTTGCATTGCGCAGCTGAACTTTCATGCGGCCGTACTTCGTGCGTGGGCCTGCGTTGGACGTCATTTGCTGCTACCACGGCCGTAATAAAGTGCGGCTAAATGCACGTTCGCACTGCATTCGTCTGACCCCAGCCTTAGGTGTCCCCTCCACCCCAGCTTTTGCTTGAGGCATTGACAATTGCCCATAGCATAGGGATTCCTTCTACCCAGAAGGCTGTCAATCAGTTCCCACTGGACATCCCTTCTTGATTATGATCAGCTTTCCATGGGTTTTGAAAGCTTATCGGCCTATATCTGCCAATGCTTTTGCGCTGCAAGGCACCTAATAGGCTGTGTGCACTCGATGGTCGTGCATGAAGCCATCAGCCCGTAAGAGCTCCAACAGAGACCATAGAACATCAAAGAGGCTCACCCAGCGTTAAGCTAAAAAAAAAATGGGGAGAGAGGGAGACTGGCGATTCAGAAGGGGTTTGTATTTAAAAGGTGTCTAGTTCTCTACTTATTTTAGCTTAGTTCCTTCAAACAAAGCAAGGGAAGTGCAAATCATGTATTTGCCATGATATCATGGAATGCAAAAGACAAACACAGGAAGGGTTTTAGGTGGGGCATACTTTTCGAAGGGATAAACAAGTTTAATAGTTTCACTTTCCTATACAGAGCAGGAGGGAATGCAGCCTTATCCATCCATATCCCAGGAACAGTTTTAGGTAAATCTGTGTTTTCTTTCTTCTTTCAAATACGTTCGCTGTATGTTTATTTGTTCAGTTTGTTAAACATTTTTTTTTTGCTGTATGTAGTCACAAAGTAACTGTAAAACTATTTTAGAGATACAGAAACATTCTCCAATCTTACTGAAACTTCTAGTTGCTCATATATATATATATAAAAATTAAGAGTATAGCAGTACGTAGTGATACCTTTTTTATTGGACAAACGTTACATTTATGTATACACACAGTTTGCTTTTTTAAGATTTCAAAATCCTCCACTCTACCTTGAGTATCAAGCAGGGAAAGAAGTTGAGAATGTAATGTGAACAAGTTATTTCCATCAGCTTGTCTTTCTATCTATATCAGATGGTTGTTGCTTGAATTTTTTATTAACATCTAGAAAAAGATAAAGCAAATCACTTTGTGGATCTACATATCATGTACCGTAGATACTCGAGTATAGCGCGACCTGAATATAACGCGATGGATAGAGATTTATTATGGAAATGAGAGAATACTCAAGACTCGAATATAAGGCGAGGAACAAAATTTTACTGTACCGGTAAACAATTAAAATCCTTCCAGGTTCTCTTAACACAGGCTCCCCCTCAGGCCAGGGTGCTCTGCTCTAGAATGATTACAGTTGTTACTAAGTATGAAGCCGCCAGCCACCCGTCTTCTTTACTAGCAATTAGATGGTCGGCGGAGCCAAGCAAGTTTAAAGATTGTCTTAAACCGAGCGTGCCCTCTGGCCGTGATGGATCCCACCTCTCCCAAATCTGTGAGTTCCTGAAGTGTTTGCAAGCATCAGGGAGCCTGCATTCACTTCAGCGAGATTACCAAAACTTCCAGGAGACTTGGGATCCAGAGCAGGGCAATTTTTATTTATTTTTTACACGCGATGCAGATGTCTCGAATATAACGCGACCCCACCAATTTGAAGGTAAATTTTTGTCACCAAAATCTAGCGTTATACTTGAGTATCTACAGTAATCGTTTGTTTTTTATGTGCTTGATCTAAAACTCCTATGTTCTTCTCTTAGTACTTTCCAAAAATTATTAAGAGATCAGGATAAACAAACAGGGTTATTCAGAGAGCGAGAAAAGCAGGAGAATGACTGGAGAATGAAAAATTCTAGGTCAAAATAGCCAAACCAGAAAAATTCTCCCTTTCATCTCACTTTCCAAATTGGCTATTTTGACATAGAATTTTTCATTCTCCAGTCATTCTCCTGCTTTTCACGCTCTCTGAATAACCCTGATAGTTAAAATATATAAAATTATAAAGTAATTTAGGAATTTAATAAGGCAAAAAAACTATACTAAGACCTGTAAATTACTCCTGCCCAGTTTCATTGTGGTTGCACCTTAATCAGTGGGTTGTAGACTTCCTTCCAGAAGGGGTTATCAATTCCAGTCTATGCGTTAGAGGTAAATGTGTGTGGATGTTTTGAAGAAGTGCAATTTTGAAGAAGTGCAAATATTCTGTCCTCTGATTGTTCTGGAGATCTGGGATTTGAAAACCACTATAAATACTTGTGTGTTGAATGAGAAGGTATAACTTTGCATTAATAAAGATGTGACAACTTGATCAATTATTGCACATGTGTGATATAGATCTAGCTATAGTTACACACACACACTGAATATATAGGGCCCTATTACAATCTTCATGCAAACGTTTGCGCGCGCAAAAACGCATTAACGCAAGGGGCAATACCCTTTGCACTGAACATCGTATAACAATGTCAGCGCAACAAACGCACGTAATCGTCTACCGCGGGTGAACCTGCGGGATCGCTGCGCGAGCATACTGTACTGTGCGCGTCCTATACTTAACATTGTGAGCGCAAATGCGTTTGTGCGCTGATACGCGGATGGTATTACAATCTATGCGCAAAATTTAACGCACAGCCTTTGCGCGCATAATTTTAATGACTTATAAAAGCTGGTGGTAACAGCAAATCTGAACGTCCTGGCCGAACCCAAATACACCAGCTCGAAAATAAAAATACAGCACAGTATAGTTACACATTCTACACATACCCAAACAATAAAATTGAGAAGCTGTGCGTGTTTTTATTAACGCTGCAGCATATAGGCTCACATTGACTTTGGCAGGCGCAAAAACTTAACGTGAGATAATTGTGGTTCCTAATTCTGATTGGCTGAATCGCGTGAAAAAACAGTCTGCACACCGATTTCTGCGCGCAACGTTAATGCGCGTGCGTTTTTTGCGCGTCCGTTTTATGCACGTTATTTTTTGACGGATGAAATAATGCGCAAGGATTGTAGTACCAGCGTTAATTCACGCGCGTTAACGTTTAACTCTTCAAGCAAAAATTCACGCGTTTACTGTGCATTTTTGCGTGAAGAATGTAATAGGGCCCATGGCATCCACATTAACGCAAGTCACTATCCCGCTATCTTGATTTGTGAAGTAATGCATTCAGCCCCACAGAGAGTTAACTTAAAGGGACACTAACATAAGCTGTAACTATATTATTTTTGAATTAGAAAAAAAAACACATTATAAAACACATACAGCTGGTTTTATCTTTGTCTGAATTAATTGCATGGAAACAAGAAAAATAAATGTAGGTATTTAGCTCCTGTTTCCACTTTGAAGATTTTTCTTGTGAAGCAACATTTACTAAAATCGTATGGCAAGTTTCACTTTACAGCTGTGGTATAGGATAAAACAGTAGTGAAGAAGAAATGGGGTGGAAGAGTGAATGTTTAGGCAAGGCTGCAGGGGGTCTATTGTGGTATCTAGGCTACCAAAGATAAAAGATGGCTGCTGAAAGATATCTGATAGTGGGGTTCCAACACTGAATACTACCGCCAGTTCAAGTCATTTGCATACATACCACACTCTTGCAATCTTTACGAGCTGTTTTTTGGAGATCTGACCTAGAGACTCCATTCTGTGCCCACAGTGGCTAACAAGTGCTGTAAAGATACTGTGGAGGTTGCAGGTTACAACACAAAATATCACAAACTGACTGCACACAGTGACACATATCGAGTAAAATATTTTCCTAACTAAACTTAAAGATAATGAGAAAAACAAAGCACATGTAAGATAGCAGCAACATGAAATAAACACAATAAAGGACATTTCATTTTTTGGTGGTAGTGTCCCTTTAAAATATAAGGGATTATTCGAAGGGCACCGAAATGTCAGTGAAATTTTGGTGCTCTTTCGTTTGGTGTGAGTCAGCGATTCAAGTTTGCCGACCCTGAAGTGAATTCAGTATTTATCGCAGGGTCCCGAAGTGCGCTGAACGAAATCTGCCGAAGGACGCTGATCAGCCCCTCGAACGCCACCAAAGACAGTCAATGAGCCACCGTATGCCGAACTGACCGCCAAACGCCACCGAAAAAATCCGATCATCCAACGAATGCCGCCAGGGTGGGGATTAAAATTATATATATATATATATATTTCTAAAAAGGTGTTTAAAACAATAAAAAAAACATGGAAATAATAAAAAAATGGTCCTATAAAAAAACAATAAAACTGTCTGTTACAGAAAAAAAATGGACCGCGGGACAGAGGGTGAGTATGTGTTCTGTTTTTTTATTTTTAAAACCTGGTGTTAATGGATTCTGCAGAAGCGGAATCCGTTAACACCAAGTCCTGGCTCTGGTTAACTTTGCTCTAACCAGAGCCAGACATTAATCAGCGCTGGGACATTGTAATACCAGCGCTGATTAACACTTTGCGCTCCCCATGTTAAACATAGAGAGCACAAAGTACAGTAACCTCGTGCAGAGGAGCGCAAGGTACCAAACGCAAACGGGTTTTTTAACCCGTTTGCCTTTGGATTGTAATATGCGGTAAATACTGCAGCAAACATTAATGCTCACGCAAGTGAGCGTTAACGTTTGCTTTAGGAATGTAATAGTGCCCTAAATGTTTGAATAAAAAATAACAACGGTAACTTTTATTTACATTGAATTCTATGGGATTCACCGGTTTAAACCTGTCGAACTGAACCACCGAAAATCAGGGCATTTCACCAACATTTCGGTACAGTTTGGCATTAATCTCTGAATAGATTAACCATTACGTTTTTATAGGACAATTTCGCTGCCCCCGAACATCACCGAATTGTAGCGATCTGCAGCGAACTGCACTGTATTTCTCTGGCAATTACCCAGTATATGGCGAATTGACAGTTCTTTGAATAGCTGAATTACCATACAGTGAAATTCACCATTTGGTGCAAGTCAGTGGCAAGTTCGCCATTTATTGAATAACCCCTATAGCTTTTAGTTTGTGTATTTTGGGCCCAGGTGTGTGCAATTTGGAAACGTAGGATGTGCTGATTCTCCAGCACAGTCAGAGTTGCTGTATAAGATTTAAGTTCAGATGAGATGTCCACCCACCAACCTGTCCCGCGGCTATATCCTTACATGACACTATTTATTGGAGAAACTATTGGCTACAATTTATTCCATAGTTTTTGACAAACATTATGAAAAATGACAGCGATTCAATTACGCTCCATTTTTTTTGTCAACAATTCTTAACAATTTAATGCCTGAAACTGAAGGATTTGTATATATGCCATTATCCGTTAACCAATCCAATCAAACTTATAGCGCTTTCCTGCCATTCTTTATTATGTTGCCTCTTCCTTCCTGCACCCTGCTGTGATACTCAGGTACTGGAGTTCTCGTTCTCAAGCATCAAAAGAAGGGAAGAGCATGTAGAACGTCTTCAAAAACCTTGTGCCGAGTCCCTTTCGCATGTTGGTCTCGCTGGTTGACCTTCGATCTCGCTCTAGTCTTCACCCAAGCTGGCACTTAAGTGGTTAAGTGCCAGGACAGGATGGGGGGGACTCATCCTTTTCCCTTCTTGCACTCCAGGGGTTAATTTTCCGGGGGTCTTTGCAATGTGGGCTAATGGGATTAATTCCTTTACTGGAGATACTCTGAGGGCTTTATTAGTGCTGCTTAAAGCACAGTATAGGGGTTTTGTTTGTTTTGGATGTTAGAAGCTGTGTTGTTTGAATTATGCAAGCCGTTTTGTGTTCCTGAAACATTATTGAGGTGTGCCATATATTCTTCCTGCTCTACCTGCTTCACACAGACCGCAGATAAGAGATTTGGTGTAAAGTGTTTCCTTAACCTAGGGTTGTGCAGTTTCTAACAGACTGAAACAAACACACATCCTGAAGTACCATTAATAATATATATATCTATATATATATATATGCAACTTCAGATGTCATTTGCATGTCTTACCCAGAGTTCCTTGCTCCACATGGAAAAGGTAGCACAGGAACTCTTTGATGCAGTTCTTTGAATTGCTGTGATGTGTAAATGACTTCTGCAATAATAAATGTTATAATTTGCTGTGTGGAGGCTTTTAAACTCATTTTTTGCCCTCCAACACAACCCTTGTAAGCACTGAATTACCCTATGGGCCAAGCATCAAACTGCAACTGGTAATGCCTATCTCCTGCGGAAGAGGGTCCAATAAACCTGAAACAGCGCTGTCCAGGAGTGGCTTTGATCAATTGCACTAACCTGATCTCTGCTAAAAACAACTAGTATGCCATGGCATTGAGAAAGGATTTTACCAGGAAGGATACATTAAGATTTCTTTTGTTTTCAAGTATGTCCTGGGTGGTGAGTATGTACTGTTAGGTGTTTTGCCAAGGACACTTACTGGAGAGGTTGCTCGCTGGGATCGAGCCCATGACTCCACAGGCTCTCTCCATGCAGAGCGGTGACATTACCTCTACTCCACCCAGCCGGTACATTGATTGAAGGGAACCGTGTGAAAACAGACCCAGGATGCAAAAAATGAGAAATTGCAAATGTCATTTGGATGTATTACCCAGAGTTCTGTGCTGTGTATGGGGAATGTAGCACCTGAACTCTGTGTTGCAGTTCTTTGAATTGCTGTGATGTGTAAATGGCCTATGCAATAATCAACTTTATAATTTGCAGTATGGAGGCTTTTAATCTCATATTTTGCCCTCCACCACAACCCTAATAAGAGTGTGTGTGTGTCTGTCTCAGTTAGTCAGTCACAGGCTGGACAGATCTGAACTCAGAGGTCTGTTGACATAGGTTAGTTTCAGTCAGGGGCAAAACGAAAGTATAAATATGGAGAGAAGATTAATAAGGAAGCACTACGAAGAGTAAATAAGATTGCGAAACAAGGAGACGAGATGTTGACACAGGCTCGGGTTGAATGGGGGGTGACGGCGGTGATATTTGGGTAAGGTGTGGATTAATATGGACAGATTTTGAAACAGGTAAATAAGGAAGTCTATGAAAATCCTAACTTTGACTCAGGGGTCAAATGCAGGTTTTGTAAGGACACGGAATCGTTTGTGGTGTTGGGGAGTGGCCATGAAAATGGTTTTAAGGAGGGGTTATTTGATAAACATTATAATAAATAATTAAAATATATATATTTATTTATTAGACTAAAAAGCTCTACCAGGGTTATTCAAAGAGATCCAAAAAGTCACCGCACGTTCGGTGACTTTTTGTTCCCCACACTTCGGGGGATTCAGCAATTCCTAGTTTGCCGACCCTGTGATGTATTGAGGAAGCACCGCAGGGCCCCCATAAGATCCAATGAATGATAATAAAAAGGTCTGTTACAGTAAAAAGAAAAAACGATTTAAAAACAGAAAAAAGTTTGCAAAAAAATTCCAAAAAATGCCTAAAAGATCCAAAAAATCTGTAAATAAAGAGACTCTTTACAGCAGAATAAAATAGACTCTTTATTAGATATTGAATTAAAACGGGAATATTTTTAACATTGACCCCTATGGAATTCTCCTGAATAAACCTGTCGAATGAAACCACCGAACAGCAGGGCATTTCGGCAACTTTTCAAAGCTGTTCGGTGTTCTCTGAACAGATGAAGCATTGCTTCTCTATGGGGATTTCATTGCCCTCGAACATGCACCGAACAGGCACCGTATGTGCAGGCAATTCGCCAAGATTTGGCGAACTGCCTGCTCTCTGAATAGCCAAATGGCCAGGAAATTTGAAACGCTGAATTTCAGTGTCTCTTTACATTTCGGGCCCAGATCGGCTCTCTTTAAATAACCTGGTATGTGTAGGTGTATGGGATTCTGAGCACCTACATACATTTTCTTTTCTGTCGGTATCTTTGTCATAATCTGTGTGACCAGGGAACAATTCCTAAAAAAAGTGTGGGAACTCAAAATTTCTGGGCCCCAATTAGCAATTATCATCCTGCACACACTCAAATCTGATATATTTATGTATGCATATGGATTTTAGCAAAGTTATATGATAACTACTATGCTTATGGTGCCTTAAAAGGGGGAAATATATGACTGAACACCTGAATACAAGATTTATATTGAATAGGACCAATGGGATCTCGATTCCCTCTGCAAAAATAGTGGAGGAACTGCATTCCCACGCTTTCACCCTGGACTTGATTCGTGTATGTTTTTGTCATCTATTTTGCAAAAATACTGACAAAGTCAAACACAGACTTACTGACAGAAACACAAATATCTTGACTACCCACACACAGACACAGATTTTATACCTCCTTACACAAACACTATTATCACAAGGATAAAATATAAAGAGTTCTAAAATAAAAGAAACACATATCAATAGTGCTTTCTGTAGAATAGAAACATGATAAAAATGCTCTTAAAGTGGTACACACACAAGACAACGAGTAGTAGCTATGTGTCACTCAAATGTACACACGGGGGGGGGATCAGGCTCCTAGTGAATGATGGATCCTTGAGGTATCTCCAAATAAAACCACTGACACACACTCAAATCCTGACAACATACACTCTGACACAATCCCTGAATTCCTCCCCCAAAACCCCCACACAGACCCTGATAACCTCAATGTGCCAGTAAGCCAAGAGTTTACTGTTTTCAAAAGAAGGAGCGAAAACTCAGACACAGAGTGAATTCAGCATCCAGGCTCAGAGCATTTCTGCTCACTGGGGCTCCTGCTCTCCCTCTTGTGGCCATAACAGCACAAACACTGACCAGTTTCTGACATTGTGGCAACCACTCCATCCGTAGTGTGGAGACTTGGAAACTTGTTGTTATACCTTTTGTAACAGGCGCTGTAGTGCTCACACAAGAGTAGCGGAGTAGTGATTGTAAAGGACAGAAATATCTGCTTGCCGGTTATAAAACCATTGGTAAACACAGATCTATACTCCAAAGACCAAAAGACAACTCAGTGCACATACAGGACTTTCAATAATACAGATGACTTCGATACCAGAGTATATGGCCCGGGCTGGTCTCCCAGCAGATTACTTTGACAGTCGATGAATTGATTAGACTGCAGGGCAGTCACAGCATAAACAGATAACACGTTTTGTGATAAACCCGACTGGGTTTGCGATACCTTGATATAACCAGAGTCAAATGACACACGTGATAGTATCGAGCTTCTTATGATCGGGTTACACTTGGCATAAGTATTACAGTAATACAGAGTAGAAACCAAGCTGCCGCTATCTTTCCCTAATCTTTCGTACTGACAGCTTAACACAGATACGTAAACCGCAACACAACCCCAATAAGGCTGCAGGTATTGCCCCAAAACTGTAGGGGTATATACCAAGGTGGCGGGACCAAACCCCAGCAGCATACATAGGGTTAAACATACAACGCTCAGCAATATGAACAGATATGGGATAAGCAGAAGAATGGTCAAAGACAATCTGGGTCAAAAACAGGAGCTGGATTCGTAGACAAAATGGGTCGGCAACTGAAAACAACTGATTGCAAAAGCAGGCGATGTGGGAACTAAACTCCACATTAGGGTGAAGAGGCAACTCCTCGTGCCCTGCTTTAAACCCGGCGGCTCCTCGTGACCACGCCAGGCCCTGCCCCCTCAGTCACCGATCGGCCATCACGATGCGCTAGCACTTGACCAGCCAGTGGCACCCAACCATGCCCAGACCCCCGCAGGGAGCGCAGCAGGGGCTGAGGACGTAACACCTTTCCTCTGATCATAGACTCAGCTCTCATTCCTGCTGGCACCCGAGGCAGCTGCCTAGCTCACCTAGTGGTCGCACTGGCCCTGCATTAACACCTTGCTTAAATGCCTATTTAAAATTGTCCCTTGCAATATCTCTACCATCTCGTTGGGCCAGAGGGCACCTAACCAAATAGCTTGCAAAGGTATTGATTTTATTTTTCAAAGTCTTAAGATAATTCCAATTTACTGTGTTTTTCTTTGCAGATATACTGTTCGCCCAAAAATGGCTAATCTGGTAAGTTTTAGAAGAATAGAAGGAAAGTTATTTATCATTATACTTTATAAAGTGGGCACATATTCGGCAGCGATGTACATGGGTACAATCAGTACAAGAAAGACAGTGGTACAATAGTATGAGACAAGACAAAACTTGACAAACAGGTGCAGAAGGAATTGAGGGCCCTATCGCTGTGAAAAAGTACGATCTAGACATAAAGGCTCTGATGGGATAAACCGTATGTAAGTCTGCCAACTTTAAAAGCATTTCCATAGGGTGCACTAAATATACAGTCCAATGTCCAGTATGGAACACCCCCGCCTCCAGGACAGTCTGACTCTGAGAGCCCCCTACCTCCAAGTAAGCAATGGCTTGGGACTGTTATTCTGTCTCTTTGGAATGTGTGAGGGTGATTATCTGAGGGGATGGGGGTGTCTATAGCAATGTTTCCCAAACCAGTCCTCGGAACCCTTAACCAGGCCAGATTTTGCAAATCACCTTGAGGAAAAGCAGACTGAATCCTGCAATCACTGAGCAGCAAATCATATCACCTGTGCTTCAGATATCTGGAAAACCTGGCCTGTCAGTGGGTCCTGAGGACAGGTTTGGCAAACACTGATCTGTAGGGTAGAGGGGTGTCTAAAAATCCCATACTCACCTCTCAGCTAGCAGTGAAAAGGGTGGCCCGATCTGTCGCTTCTCGCAGGGAGCAGAGTGAGACTGGGACCAAATAGTTCGTAGTCTCCCTCTGCTATCACTGCTTAATCTTGTGAGGTCGCGTAGAGCTCGCGGCCTTGGAAGCGCAAGCCTCCATGGAGTCCTATGGACTATAGGAGCTGATACGCGTAATGGCGCAGAAGCGTAAGTGCGGGTATCAGGGAGGTTACCACTTTGTTCCGGGGTGAGGTGCTGAGATAACACCTTTCCCAGAATAGGACGTTAACATGGAGATGGAAAGGAAATATCTGCAGGCACCCATTACCGTCTCCATGTTAACATCAGCTAGGGAATATAGCCCCCTCTGTCTTTTCCCACCCTTTTGTATTTCGCCCTACATCCAATGTCGTTTCCATGATGTGCTGCTCTACCATCCACAAACATGGCTTATTTGAATGGATTCGTAAGTATTTAAAACACCATCAGTGATAGTGACTTTAAAATATAGGCATTGACTTGTGGATTCTTCCAAAAGAGTATAATCTCACTTTAGTGCAGTAAAAATATGCTTCTTGGAAAAAACATGCACATATGAGGTTATAATAGCATATTGAACTGGAAACAACAGGCAGAAAGCAAAGAAGCTAAAAATCCTGCTGATTAAAAGATTTTGCACAATATTGCAAATTTGTTCCTAAGTCTGGAAAAGTTAGATTGCTGTAAAACACCTTCCTGTGCACACATAAAAATGTATTCGGTTTTAGAAAGATTTATAAATATTTCATTTGGTAATAGTATTTTTCATCTCATCAATTAACATTCACCTTACTGTTTCCCATTTTAAGGCTGAACGAGACAGGGCCAAACACGATGAAGAAACCAACAGACAATATCTGGATATTAAGCGAAGGGTCTGTTCATATTCTCTTTTTTTGCTTTGTGGTTTTTTGGAACATGGCATATTTATCCAAATAATAACAGCACAATGACCTGTTTATTTAGGCGCCCATGTCCTCCCCAAAAACAATCCAAATTTAGTGACAGATGAAGGAGATCGAGCAGTGCCGCATTCTGGGATACAGGCTTCTCAAGTTTCAGCTTGATAACAGTCCAGGGTCTGTAAAGGCAGGCACATAGAGGAGAAGGAGGTCCTGAATGAAGCCATCTGTCAGGATGACACCCAGCATGAGCCATGGTGGGACCCCCAGTGTGTGTGACATGGCAGACCATTCAGGCAAGGACACACAGAGACAGGAGTTGCAAGGATGAAAGTGTCTTGCACAGAAAACAACCTGGAATGGAAAAGAGTCTAGCTAAGGTTCTGCTGTGGAGCTGGACAAGGCAGGAAGGTGCAAAGCAGAAGCTGGGCTGGTGTAGGATCTAGACGAGGATCCGCTGTGTAGCTGGACAAGTCAGGAACCAGGTTGGACATGCTATATGCAGAGGACGTCCACCACACGTCATTGGGTCTCTGCAGCATAGGGGGAGACCCCGGCCTCTTGGGATGGAGTCCCAGGGTGGTATGACTTCCTTTTAAGTCAGACCTTCCCATTAGACCCCTCCTGACACATTGACGTCATTGCAGCAGCGTGCAATGATGTCAATTTCAGGCACCCCCCCTGGCAGTGCCGGGAGAGTGCCTGAAGGGGAGTGGGGTCCTTTGGACCCCCTCTCTCCTGATCGCTAAGGGGCACAGAATAAAGTGAGGCATCGCTGAAAAGGTCACAGTTTGTCCTTTCCAGTGATGCCTCTCTGGATCCTCAGTCTCAGTCCTGCAAACTGGTGCAAACTGGTACAAAACTGGTGCAAATCGGCGCAGGATCGCAAATTTCTCCTTGAGATGGCTGACATCTTGGATGTCAGGCTGGCCTCTGGGGCCTCCCTTCTCCCACTGATGTCATCGCGTATGGGCACATTGATGTCAGTAAGGGAATTACTCACAATGGTGTCCTTTGAACCTTCCATATCTCTCGATTTGTGGCATTTAGATGGTCATGACCAGTGTCGTTGAAAAGGCCAGAGCCTAATTTCTATCATTTACAGTGTGTAAAATTATTCTTTTTACGTTTTATCATCCAGGTCTTTGTGACTATAAAAAAAACAATTGGACTGGCACCTGAGGGATTAAAGAGAGACATCACTGGAAAGGCAGGACTGTGACCTTTCCAGTGATGCCTCTCTTAATTTTGTAACTTTTACCAATCGGGAGAGTGGTCCAAAGGACCCCACCACTTTCAGGCATTCTCACGGCTCCCGGGGAGGGGACATCATTGCGTGCCAGCACCATGACGTTAACGTGCCAGAAGGGGTCAAAGGGACTTCAAGTATGTGAGACTGCCCCAGGACCCCGTCCAGGATGGCTGGGGTGTCCCCCTTCATTGCGAACACCCCATGATGTGTGGGGGACCTCCTTCGCACACTGTGGAGATTCCCCAGGTCATTCCCCACACGTCATACACAACAAAGGGGTTGAGGTAAGTATTAAGGTTGGGTTTAGTATGAGGGCTGGGATTAGTATTAGTATTTGGGTTAGCATTAGGGTTAGAGTTAGTATTAAGGTTGTGGTGGTAGCATTAGGGTTGAGGTTAAGTATTAAGGTTAGGGTTAGTTTGGGGTTGGGGTAAGTACTAGGCTCAGGATTAGTATAGGGTAAAGTTACTATTAGGGTTGCAGTTAGTGTTAGGGTTATTTGAAGGATGATTTAATTCCCCATGTTGATAAAAAATTTCCGATTTGCGATGAATCACACTTTTTGTTACCTGAAGCTTCCACTATTGTGTGTGTGGGGGGGGGGGTTAAGATATTCAAAAAGTGATAGTGCAGCATTCCCTGAGTTTGGATTGGGACTTCACTAGTTTATAGTGCTTTTCACCATTTTGTGCACAATATATATTATTGCTACACTAATCATAAAGCAGATGCACACCAAACGTGCAAAAACAGTTAACCTGATGGATGTTCTTGGAGTCTCTTGGATCTGGTCTTCATAGTAAAGCATTCCTTTTTGGCCCTCCTGTTTACTCTGTTGTGTTTTCTCTATTATAGGAAGTGGCTATGGTGAATTGAAGTGTGATTTAATTCCCCAGGTTAATAATAAATTTTCCAGGAGTGCAGGTATAACTCTAATTGATACATTCATTGGGCTGGATGACACTTTGTTACCTGAGCTTGCACTATTTTGTGTGTGTGTGTGGGGGGGGGTGTAATATATTTAAAAGTGTTAATTGCTTGGAAGAGAAGTTCCACTAACACTGATCTTGTTGATTTTTAGAATCGAGGTGTAAGACCAATTGCTATCTCAGCTGCTGAACGAGAACCACAAGTGGCGCTTGAAGAAAGGGTTTGTTGCCAAATGCTGATTAGTATATTATCTGTGTATCACCTGGATGAGAAACAGGCTCCCATTGATTACTGGAAACTGAGTGCATTTTTAGATTAATCTTAGATTATTATCTGTGTATCTTCACAGACAGGGAGTGAGCTTGTCAATATCAGTAAAACACATAGGGCCACATTACAATCTTGTTGCTAACGTTAGCTGCGGTGTTTACCGCATATTACAATCCAAACGCAAACGGGTTAAGTAACCCGTTTGGTATCTTGCGCTTTTCAGCGCGAGGTTACTGTACTTTGCGCTCCCTATACTTAACATGGGGAGCGCAAAGTGTTCATCAGCGTTAGTATTACAATCTACTAGCGCTGATTAATGTCTGGCCACAGTTAACTCCAAGTCCTGGCTGTGGTTAACTTTCTGTTAACGGATTCTGCAGAAGTGGGATCCGTTAACACCAGCCAAAAAGTTTAAAAAAGTGATTGTATACTCACCTCCTGTCCCGCGGCGAGGATCGCGGCTCTGTCTGCTTCCTCTGTCAGGCGGGAGGAGGGAGAGACTGGGGGAAAAAGTTCCTCAGTCTCCCCCTGCATATCACTACACCAACCGTATCTCGCGAGGCAAGATCCGGCAGGTCATGTGACCGCAGACATCTGGCTCAGTGGAGTCCTATGGACTCCATCGAGTGGATGCTCGTGGCGGTGCTCAGCACGCGGTAACAATGCAGGCAGCTTTTTAAGTGCCTGCATTGTAATTCCATGCTAAAACGGGGGCGGTAGGGAGAAAACTGCGGGCGCGTGGAGAATGTAATGTGGCCCCTAGAAAGCACACGAGTTTCTATTACTGTCAGCATCATAAAAAATCTGAAACCTGAATTTAGTGATTGAAGGGGTTAACTTGCCGCTTGACCCTTTGGTGGGATGGACACTCGGTAGAGGAGGAACTCGTCCAGCGCTGGGAGAGAGAATGGACCAGAAAGAACACACAGACAGATGCTCAGTTGGTATAGTCTCTCTGATTTTAATGTTTTCGTGAAGCATCTTATATACACATCAGAAATGTATATTCTTAAATAAGTTATCTAAAGGACATATCATAGTTTCTGAGAATTTAGCTGTGCAGACACAGTGACCACAATTCTTTCTATGTGTTATGGTTAAGCTGATTACTGCCTTGGCGTGTAAGAATACAAGGACATAGTTTGCAAGGACGTGAGCTGTTTGCAAAGATAATAAAGAAGACGCGCGACCTTTTACAGAGATACAGCCGTGGGTCGCATTTCTAAACTACAGCAATATATTATTTAGATATATAAGGGCTTCTGGATGTTTAACTGTGTAGGGGAATGAAATCCCTTCAATCCCCTCTTTTCCTCATATGTTAATTAAGAACATATGATGAATCTAGCGAGATGGTGACATATGGGATTTCAGCAGGAAACCTCACATTTGTCAGATGGAGCACATCGGAATAGTGGGAAATATCTTTTGCGGAAGGGGTAACACGCAAATGCATCTACTCCGGATACTCTGGCCCCTCTTTTTATTGCATCTCACTAGATTGTTTCCCTGTTGTTGGAGAGGTTGCGTATGTGTCAGCGGAGGGCAACATAATCGTCATATTGGTGAGGGTCAGCGTAGGGGTGAAAAAAGGGCCAAAAGAAGGTACATGATAATAGTTTCCACCCAACCAGTGGATGACTGGTGAGGCTGGGTGGCATGGGGTGTGTCATCATCCTGTCTAGGGGTATGGGCTGTAGTTGGTGGTTCTGTATCTTCGGAGGTCTCGATACTTTCCCTTTGTCCTATCATGGCGTAGGAGGTCGGGACCTTAGGTCCCCGTTATCGGGTTCTGGGATGACCGCTAGTACCTCTTTGGTGCTGTCGTGGTGGTCTCGACTCCCCTTTGCTTTATCTTTGTCTTTGTCTTTGTCTTTGTCTTGACGCCTTGACGGAACCAGTTTGGCGCGGGAGGCGTGGATCCAAGTAGGGCTGGCCTCCGTGAGAATGGCGGTCCTGGTGATGGCAACAATAGTGGTGGGAGGTCCGTAGGTGAAATCCTCGGGACGTTTCCCCTTCTGTAGGTGCTTGAGGAGGATCCGGTCGGAGTACCTGGGAGGGAAGGAGATCTGAACGTAACTTCGTCTCTGGTGGATTTAAAAAAAGTAATCAACTGCCTGACATACTCATCCCTAACCTGTTGGAGGTCCCCGAGGTCGGTGAGTACCTGATGACGGGCCCAGGGGCTGGGGAACGGTCTACCCATTAGGATCTTAAATGGAGAAAACCCTGTATTCCGATTGACGGACATACGGATTTCCGCCAAAACTATCGGGAGGACAGACTTCCAGTTATGAAAGGTGCTCCCCGTAGCTTTACGCAGGCGGTCTTTGTTTGCTCGGGTCATGCGCTTGACGAGGCCAGAACTCTGGGGGTGCCATGGGATATAATACTTCCAGTCCACCTGAAGGGCCTTACAAAGGCTCTTCGTCAATCTGGAGGTAAATGCGGGGCCTCTGTCAGAATTGAGCTGGAGGGGGATCCCCCAGCGGTGGATTATCTCTCGAGTCAAAATGCGAACCACTGTCTTAGCATCCTCTGCCCTAGTGGGACATACTTCTGGCCAACGGGAGAACATATCTACCAGAACAAGTGCGTACTCCTGAGCTTTACCGGCAACCTTGGGGATATGTGTGAAAACAACTTGCAGATGTGTGAAAGGAGTTGTGGGATACTCTAGATGTTGATGTGGGATTCGGTGAGGGTTGTTGGGATGGATGCGGAGACAAGTGAGACAGCGGGAAATATAATCTTTCGTGAGGGCTAGAAGATCAGTGATATAAAAATAAGACTCAAGCAACCGTTTGGTAGTTTTGATGCTGTGGTGGCTGGCGCCGTGAAATTGATCAATGAAAAATATAGCACTGGATTGGGGTATGCATACTTTACCGTTCTTGGTAATTAAACCAGAAGTGAGATTCTTTTGCAGGGTGGGATAGCACCAGTCTTTTAACTCTGTGTCTGTGGCGTACCGCTGTAGCTCAGAGAAGAGAAACTTATTGGCAACAGAAGGGGGTTTTAACATGGGAAGATGTAGGTGGTTATGACCGGTGGAGGCCGCACGTTTAGCAGCCACGTCAGCTAAATGATTCCCTAGGGAGACAGCGTCATTCTTACGCGTGTGAGCTCTACAGTGCAGAACAGCGAGGGCAGAGGGGAGCAGGAGGGCACTTAGGAGATCATCCACAAGGGATAAGTGTGATATGGGTTTACCATCCGCTGCTACGTAGCCGCGTTTCTGCCATATCCTACCACGGTCGTGGACAACGCCGAAGGCGTATTAGAATCAGTGTAGATAGTAACGGGCATACCTGTGTACAGAATGCAAGCGCGTGTGAGAGCAATGAGCTCGGCAGCTTGTGCAGAGCGGTAGGGGATAGGTTCGGCTTCATGGATAATATTAGGCAGGGAGACAACGGCATATCCAGCATGATAGGTAGTATCAGTAGGGCGCATGCATGAACCGTCTACAAAAACTATATCGGTTTCAGGAATAGGGGTGGTGTTCATGTCTGGGCGGGGGGGATGTGTCCGAGTCAATGGTGAGAAGACAGTCATATTCTGGTGGGGTATTGTCATCAGTGCCCTTAAGTCCCAGGAGAGCGTTGAGGATAGTGGAGGGGCCAACAATGGAGATACTATACTCGATATGTAGGGCTGGGTTGCTTAGGAGAGTTACTTCATAGCCTGAGAGTCTCTGTGATGTCATATGTTGGGTGTGTATACCTTTGAGGAGGGTTAGTACGTCATGAGAGGTGTGTAAATGGGTTTCATGACCTAAAGTGAACTGAGTAGCCATTTGCACCGCCATCGAGCTAGCTGCCAGAGAGCGTAGGCAAGAGGGCATACCTTGGACTGGAGTTGGCATAACTTTAGAGAAAAAGGCTATGGGACGCAAGCGGCCCCCATGTTCCTGGGTGAGAACGCCGGCCATGGTTTTACAGTTGTCCCTTGTTACAAACAAATGAAATGGTAACATGTAATCAGGGAGCCCTAAGGCTGGACTGGACATAAGAGCGGTTTTGAGAGCCTCATATGCGTTTGTCATCTCAGGGGTCCAGGTGAGCTTGCCTGGATTCCCCACAGTGTGTTGTCTCAGGATGTTATCATAGTAGGAGCAGTCAGGTATCCATTGTCTGCAGTAGTTTATCATTCCCAGAAAAGATAGCGTTTCTTTTCGGGTACTTGGGGTGACCAGGCCCATGACAGACTGGATCATTTTGTGACTGATACTCCTTTCCCCCTGCCGTAAAACAAAACCTAGATATTCAACCTGTGTTTGACACCATTGTAATTTTTCAAGTGAAACCTTATGACCACAATCTTGTAACCATTGTAGGAGTGACAGTCCGTCAGCCTTGGCGGCTTCGCCTGATAGACTACAGAGGAGGAGATCATCCGCGTACTGTAGCAGGACTGAACCTTGGCTGGGGTGCCACGATTTTAAAGTGGTTTGAAGCACAATAGCGAAAACCACTGGGGCATCAACATACCCCTGAGGGAGGCGCTTCCATGTGTATTGGCGTCCCTCAAAAAAAAAAGCAAATAGTAGTGCCGTGTCAGGGTCCACAGGAATGCTAAAAAATGCGTTCTTTAGGTCGATGACTGTGAAATAACTGTGTGTTGCGGGAACAGAGGAAAAAAGCGTTGTAACGTCAGGAACTATAGGAGCAATGGGGATTATTAGTGAGTTTATGGCACGGAGATCTTGAACAAACCTAACCGACCCATCGGGTTTACGGACAGGGTTGATGGGAGTGGAAAAGGGGGACACAACCTCTTCCAGGATACCGTCTGTCAGAAACTGTTGCAGCATAGGTCTGATACCCTCAATCTTTTCTTGGGACAACGGGTACTGTTTTTGGTATACGGGGTCAACATTCTTGTGCACTCGGGCCTTATAAGGGGTGCATGGTATCATTCCGGTTTCGAAAGGACCTTGTGACCATAGGGAGGTGAACTCCTTTAATTCAGGGGGCGCGGTGTCTGTGGTTAGGAAAAAGTGACGTGTCCTGCATAAAGTCGGGATTACCGGGCTTTCAATGTGGATGCCCTCTGGTGTGTTGTGTATGGACAGTTGTAAAAGAGCCAGTAAATCCCTCCCCAGTAGGCTAACAGGGCAATCTTTGATAATTGTAAAACAATGTTGTAACAAGGTTGTGCCGTCATCGGAGGTTAAAGACAGAGGAACAGTGGTGTATGTAGGTGTGGATACGCCATTGATACCCGTGGAAGGTTCTGACTCAGAAAGGGGACCTGTGTAGTGACAAGCCTCCAGAGTACTGGTGGTTGCACCTGTATCTACCAAAAATACGATTGGTCTGCCACGTATATATACAAAGTAGTCATTGGGTCATCTCGTCATTTACCAGTGAGTTGGGGTTAGAAGCCATTGTTCTCCTCCTAATTGCATATACTGTTTATCCCACTCTGGATCCCCTTCATAATATGGAAATGCTTCTGAGTCTCCCAAACAGAGACCTTTTACCATATCCATATGAAATGGACTGTTGTCTCCTTCTCGTGGGAAGGGATTACAACTCCCTACCGCCTCTGTCCATCCCGCCATGTTATCTACCCATGGATCGACCAGGTATCTATCTCTGTGCCCCTTACTCTAATTACATAATCCTTGCATGGTTCTCCTGTCTCTGGGGGGTGGATATTCTTTATAACTGTTTTTATTCCCCATATTCTTATACTCTATACAAACAAGTTAAAAACAGACAAAATATAATAACAGTCAGGGAATGTTCGTCTTACCATCTACTAATTCACCTGACTATACCATACACTTATACTTTAAATCATAGACAAACAAATAAAACAATAAATCACGAGGTTTCACACCGAGAGTCCTCCCAAATATAACAATCTCTTTGTCTTTTTTTTTTTTTTTTTTTGAGGAAGGATTTTACCAGGAAGGATACATTGAGATTTCTCTCATTTTCAAGTATGTCCTGGGTGGCGAGAATGTACCGTTAGGTGTCTTGCCAAGGACACTTACTGGAGAGGTTGCTCGCTGGGATCGAACCCATGACTCCACAGGCTCTCTCCATGCAGAGCAGTGACATTACCTCTACTCCACCCAGCCGGTATTGTCTTTAGTAAAGGTAGTCCCAGACCTCCCTTTTATCTTATCATTGTCTTTGGTAAAGGTAGTCCCAGACCTCCCTTTTATCTTTAGAACTTTAGAACTTTAGTGTTAACCCCGAGTTCGTTTTATCTCACAGCGGTCTCTGTCACATACCGGAGTACATATGGTACTCACCCGGTTAAATGAGAAGCGCCTGTCGGAGATCTCAGCAGTGCCTCCAAATTGAAGGGGTTAACTGGCCGCTTGACCCTTTGGTGGGATGGACACTCGGTAGAGGAGGAACTCGTCCAGCGCTGGGAGAGAGAATGGACCAGAAAGAACACACAGACAGATGCTCAGTTGGTATAGTCTCTCTGATTTTAATGTTTTCGTGAAGCATCTTATATACACATCAGAAATGTATATTCTTAAATAAGTTATCTAAAGGACATATCATAGTTTCTGAGAATTTAGCTGTGCAGACACAGTGACCACAATTCTTTCTATGTGTTATGGTTAAGCTGATTACTGCCTTGGCGTGTAAGAATACAAGGACATAGTTTGCAAGGACGTGAGCTGTTTGCAAAGATAATAAAGAAGACGCGCGACCTTTTACAGAGATACAGCCGTGGGCCGCATTTCTAAACTACAGCAATATATTATTTAGATATATAAGGGCTTCTGGATGTTTAACTGTGTAGGGGAATGAAATCCCTTCAGTGATAATTAAACAATTTCATCCTATTTATTAAATCTCGTCACAACTGGATAAAAAGGAAAAACATTATCATTACGTGAAGAACAAGATTGTGTATCAATCTAAGACGCGCACGTTTGAGGCCTGTGCAGGTGCAGTAACAAGTACACAAGTTCCATGTGATATGCAATTTGCGTTGCGTACGTACAAAAATGTGTCAACAGCATCTGCCCAGTTCCTCAATGGTAAAAGGGAGGTGGGGGTTATTATATTTTTCTTAACAAGCCCCTTTAAACTATTCTATCCTATTCAAAAAGGAGATTGAATAGATTTCTACAGTTTTATCATAGTACGTCTTACATATAAGGAGTTATTCAAACAGTGCCGAACTTGCTACCGAATTACACCGAATGGTGAATTTCACCGTACGGTGCAATTTCGAGGCAATTCAGCTATTCAGAAAGCTGGCAATTTTCCAAATACTGGCGAATTGCCAGCAAAATACCATGCAATTCGCCTCAGATTGTGCAAATCGAGAAATTCCCCATACATAAGTAATGATTAATCTATTCAGAGAACGCCGAACTACACTGAAATGTTGGCGAAATGCTCAGATTTTTGGTACTTCCCTTTGAAAGGTTTAAACAGGCGAATCTCACAGGTTTCAATGTTTAAAAAAAATACCGTTATTTTTTTATTCAACCATTTATTCTTTTCATTTGCAGCTAAAAGTCTTTTCCCTTATTTATTTTTTAGGATTTTCTTGGGCATTTTTCTGTATTTTTCAGTAAAAATTTTCATTCCCATTTCTTAATGGAATTTTTTTATTCTATTACAGACCTTTTTATTAATTTTTATAGGACCATTATCATTATTTCCATGCATTTTCAGGCATTTTTGTTGTTTTAAAAGCCTTTTAAAAATTACAGTTGGAGAGTCTTCTGTGGCGCATCAATAGGTGTGTGTGGATAAATAAACATGTGTTATTTTATCCCAATGCAACTCCTTAATGCAGGCAGGCTTAATACAGGGTTAAAGGATTAAGGCTAGGGTCAGACGAACGCATTTTTGGCGTCGTCCGTGAAAAGTGCGTTCGAACGAATGGACGTATTTTATCACGGAATACGCGATAGCGGTCATACGATGCGCATTTTCGTCTGTGATTTTGTACGGATCATCAATAAAACACTTTTTGCGTCTGGACGTTATGTTGGCCGGACATTAGCAGCGTCTGACGTCTCCTAATCACGCACACACGCCGCTATGCGGACGCAGCGCACTCTGTATGTCAATACTAGCAGTATCACGTTCTCAAAAAAATGCGTTTGTTTGCCGCTTGCGTTGCGCGGCCGCACTTTCGTGCGGCAGTACTTCGTATATTGCCCGTCATAGTGCGGCTGCACGCGTGTTCGCATTGCGTTCGACTGACCCTAGCCTAAAAGCTAGTATTCTTATGTTTTACAGTAGTTGGTAATTTGTCTGCAACCTGTAACTATGTACTGCTGGAATCTTTTCACACAATTGGAGTTCCAAAGTGCTGTTACAATTTTATCCGTGGAGTAATGGCCGAATCTAGTGTCCACTACAAATTATACAGAATAAAAATGAGAATATACAGCACTGTGAACTAGTAGGACAATTATGAAGTCCAGGTGGACATTCTGATAACATATACAGTTGTGTTCAAAATTATTCAACCCCCACTGAAATTGAGTGTTTTGGCCAGTTTGACATTGATTTTGATCATTCAGTCATCTTGCTTACAATTAAATCAAAGAGGCACATGTAGGTCAGACAAATATAACATAACATTTAGAATGAAATAACCACAAATGCCTTTTCTGTGCTCACATCATTATCAGTTTTATTCAACCCCCAAGTGACATTCAATCTTAGTACTTAGTACAACATCCTTTTACAGTTATAACAGCTTTTAAACGTGAAGCATAGCTTGACACAAGTGTCTTGCAGCGATCTACGGGTATGTTCGCCCATTCGTCATGGGCAAAAGCCTCCGGTTCAGTCACATTCTTAGGCTTGCGCACTGCAACTGCTTTCTTTAAGTCCCACCAGAGGTTCTCAATCGGATTTAAGTCAGGTGACTGCGATGGCCACTCCAAAATGTTCCAGCCTTTAATCTGCAACCATGCTCTAGTGGACTTGGAGGTATGCTTGGGATCATTGTCCTGTTGAAAGGTCCAATGTCTCCCAAGCCTCAGGTTTGTGACGGACTGCATCACATTGTCATCCAATATCTCCTGGTACTGAAGAGAATTCATGGTACCTTGCACACGCTGAAGCTTCCCCTGTACCTGCAGAAGCAAAACAGCCCCAAAGCATGATTGACCCCCCGCCATGCTTCACAGGAGGCAAGGTGTTCTTTTCTTCATAGGCCTTGTTCTTCCTCCTCCAAACATAGCGCTGAACCATGGGCCCAAACAGTTCTAATTTTGTTTCATCAGTCCACAGAACACTATCCCAAAACTTCTGTGGTTTGTCCACATGACTTTTGGCATACTGCAGTCGACTCTTCTTATTCTTTGGAGACAGCAAGGGGGTGCGTGTCACGGTCAGTCACAATGGCGGTACCCGGCATGTGCCAAGTAGGGCCCAGGTATGAGTAAAAGCCGCTATATGCAGAGATGCGTGACACAATGATCTAGGATATGTGTATAAACCACAGAAGACACTGGGGACCTCTGCACGGCTATACCGATGGAGCCCTATACTGATAGATCGGTCCTTAGAGTGGCCGAATCTGCACTAGTAGAAAATGGTTACCTTGTAGCCGTGCAGAGTCCTGGGGAAAACACAGATACCAGAAGGAGTAATATACTCCACTACCTGCAGGGAAGGACTTCAATGACAAAAAGCCGTAGTCAGCAGGGACACCCAACAAAACAATATCTCAATGGACAGTACAGCTAGGGATGTCCAGAAGAGTCGTAGTGAACAGGCCAGAGGGTCAATACCAGGAAATCAATCAGAACATGAAACACTGAAACTGATAAACGTGAAAACACAAGACTTAAACTGGAACCTGGGGATACTAAAGAAACAACAGATGGATAAACAGAAGAAAAAAGGTAAACCTTAAACATGAAATAGAACTTGAACTTGAACAGAATAACAGGGAGCTCTCAGGAACAAATCTGTAGCTGAAGTGAACCAGGATGCAAGAGCATGGTGATATGGGCCCATGGATTTATATAGGGGAATAATCAGCCCATATCACCAGCAGAAGCTCAACGAGCAATGAACTTAACCCCTGAGCTGCATGTCAGGGAAAGCAGCACAGGGAAACACATGGAAACACAGACATAAGGAATACAGAGGGCAGGGAGACAGGATTGGAACGTGGGAACGTGACAGTAGCCGACTCCAAAAAAGGTGACCTCGGGGCAACTACAAAAATCCAAAAAACAAGACACTCAGTCCTCTGAGTCGTCTGAATCTTTAGCAAAATTCTCCATGAGACTAGGGAATCGCTGGAACACAACCCAGTGTGCCTCCCGGACCAGTAACCCAGAAGGAGTCCTAACAAAACCATTAGGAACATTTCTTCCTTTAGGAAACATTTTCCCAACCAGACTCCCCGATTGCTGAGATTGCTCAAGGTAAGCCAGGAGTATGGCCTTATCAGACTCGGAAAGGAGCATGATATTCTCGGACCCTGGGCGAAGAGTGGCATCCTTGGACCCAACTGGACTGAGGTTTTTCACCCTCTTTCCTCTCCTCTTAGAGCGGGACTTGAGAGGGGTAACCCTATCATAGGACAAAACACTGGTGGAATCACTGTGGGACATGGGCACAGTGGGAGTGCAATGAGGCTCTGGAACCGCTGACACACAGCTTGACTGGGTTTCTGGAACCGCTGACACACAGCTTGACTGGGTTTCTGGAACCGCTGACACACAGCTTGACTGGGTTTCTGGAACCGCTGACACACAGCTTGACTGGGTTTCTGGAACCGCTGACACACAGCTTGACTGGGTTTCTGGAACCGCTGACACACAGCTTGACTGGGTTTCTGGAACCGCTGACACACAGCGTGAGACTGGCACCGCTGACACACAGCTTGAGACTGATTTAACTGGAAGCTTGCCAGCCACAGGCGTGACAACTTCATTGTCAGACAAAGGCAACATGATTGCGCTGCTACTCTCCATGATTTCAGGTTTCCCGCTGGACAACATGATTGCGGTTTCCCCACCAAACTCCTTGGTTGTGACCCCATCGCCAGACCCCATAATTGCGGCCTTGCCACCTGGCACTATGAGTGCGGTGGGTGATGCAGATAAACGTACAGCACCGCAGGTAATACAGTCTGTAACAATCTTACGCCCTGGACCACCATTATTGTGTCTGGCCGTTTGGTGAGGCCACATAGGAGAGGTATTAATGGGAATAACCTCCATGGCTTCATCCTCTGACTCCCTGGCCGAGAAGGAGTCAAAGTCTATTTGTGCCTCGGGATCAGAAGAAGGGGAATACTCGACTGGGTCTGAGATGTCAGTTACCCCCTCCACAGACCTGGTTACCCCTGGAAGGGCTCTCCTAGGCCTGGATGGTAAAGGGGGTCTGACCTTGGATACATGGCAGGGTCTGATGCCATCTGACCCAGTACGGGGCCTGGCACCATCTGACCCATCGTCAGAATATTCAGCAAGGTCATTAACATCAGTTGCCCCCTCCACAGGTCTGGTTGCCCTAGGAAGGGCTCTCCTAAACCTGGACGGTACAAGGGGTCTGATTACTTTGGATTTATAATGGGACCTGGCTTTGGTGAGACCGACTGTGGGTCGTGGGCACAGCGGGCACTGGCATCTTGCCAGCCTCAGCGCGCACTGGCATCTTGCCAGCCTCCGCGCGCACTGGCTTGAGTGGGCACCATGATATAAAATGCAATGAACTGGCACAATAGAAACAGAGCTTGTCAGTTCGCCTTCTATTCATTTCCTCAGGGGAAAGTGGACCACGTACCCTGCTTTCTAGAACAGCTTGATCATTAGAAGGGAGAAAAGCTGTGTCCATTAACCCCTTCCACTTAGACATGAAATCACCAAACAGGCGCAGCATGGATTCAAACAATTTACGCAACTCTGTGGGCTTTATGGTTGGCTCTTGCATTATGTCACGGTCAGCCACAATGGCGGTACCCGGCATGCGCCAAGTAGGGCCCAGGTATGAGTAAAAGCCGCTATATGCAGAGATGCGTGACACAATGATCTAGGATATGTGAATAAACCACAGAAGACACTGGGGACCTCTGCACGGCTATACTGAAGGAGCCCTATACTGATAGATCGGTCCTTAGAGTGGCCGAATATGCACTAGTAGAAAATGGTTACCTTGTAGCCGTGCAGAGTCCTGGGGAAAACACAGATACCAGAAGGAGTAATATACTCCACTACCTGCAGGGAAGGACTTCAATGACAAAAAGCCGTAGTCAGCAGGGACACACAACAAAACAATATCTCAATGGACAGTACAGCTAGGGATGTCCAGAAGAGTCGTAGTGAACAGGCCAGAGGGTCAATACCAAGAAATCAATCAGAACATTATACACTGAAACTGATAAACGTGAAAACACAAGACTTAAACTGGAACCTGGGGATACTAAAGAAACAACAGATGGATAAACAGAAGAAAAAAGGTAAACCTTAAACATGAAATAGAACTTGAACAGAATAACAGGGAGCTCTCAGGAACAAATCTGTAGCTGAAGTGAACCAGGATGCAAGAGCATGGTGATATGGGCCCATGGCTTTATATAGGGGAGTAATCAGCCCATATCACAAGCAGAAGCTCAACGAGCAATGAACTTAACCCCTGAGCTGCATGTCAGGGAAAGCAGCACAGGGAAACACATGGAAACACAGACATAAGGAATACAGAGGGCAGGGAGACAGGGTTGGAACGTGGGAACGTGACAGTGCGCCTGGGAGTTCTGGCATGGAGGCCTTCATTACGCAGTGTGTGCCGTATTGTCTGAGCTGAAACTTCAGTACCCACATCTGACAAATCTTTTCTCAGTTCCTCAGCAGTCACACGGGGACTTTTCTCCACTCTACGCTTCAGGTAGCGCATAGCAGTCGAAGTCAGCATCTTCTTTCTGCCACGACCAGGTAGCGTTTCAACAGTGCCCTTTGCCTTGAATTTGCGAATGATGCTTCCTATGGTCTCTCTTGGTATGTTTAACATCTTTGCAATCTTCTTATAGCCATTGCCCTTCCTGTGAAGAGTAATCACCTCTTGTCTTCCTGGACCGTTCTCTTGACTTCACCATGTTTGTAACCACAGCAGGAAATGTCTAGAAGGAGCTGAGTATCACAGTCATTTTAAAGCTGCCTAATTGGTGCTTATTATGCTTTATTGCTGCTCCGTGACATCCACAGGTGTTTTCAATACCTGATTGAAAACACTTGAATGAACCTCTGTTCTTCAGAGTGCTAGTCTTTAAGGGGTTGAATAATTGTGTCAATGAAGAATTCACAAAAGAAACATTTACTACTGTATTACAAAACCAATTGATGTCATTTTAGTTGCATATGGTTCTTTAAAAAGTCCTTGTAGGATTTCATTCTGAATACAATTACAAATGTACACTAAATTCCCTAAAACCCTTTACAGCATTGGGGGTTGAATAATTTTGAACACAACTGTAAATAATAAAAAGACTGTGGATCTAACAGAGATACCGATGAAAGGGAGTCTCGATATCTAGGGCAGTCACCTAAGTGTCTGGTGTGTTGAAAGCACCCTTAATGGGTGAGGGGAAGTTCGTGTAGCAGTTCCAAATAGGCAATACTCACACAGATTTCTGTGTGGTACTCCCAGAGAAAGTCCTTTGTTGTAAGGAATGAATGGTTCTTGCAGAACTTGAGGTTCCACGTCGATCTCTGCTTTCCCTCGATTCCTCTAGGTCTTAAATCTCATATAGAAAGAGATAAGCAGAAGATGGTGCAAGTAAAGTCTAAATAAGGCAGGTTGTAGGAGGTAAAAAGTGTTACTCACATGTTTTTGAGCATTCCGCATTTAGGCTCAAAGGAATAGCGTGTAGGTCCATCAGACGACCTACCTTGTGTCTCAGGCTGCCGTTCCTTCCTGGGTGGTCCCCTAGCTTCTAGGGAGTTTACCTGGATGGGAAAAAGGCTTGTAGGTAGGGACGGAAGGAAGAGGGTTCTGTATACTGGAACAAATAGCCTGGGACCAGTAAGTAAAAAACAAAAGGTTTATTAAAATTAACAGAAGTTAAAAAACAGGGGATATATAAAAAACGGAGGGGTAAAATCATAGTATAAAACCAGCGGTGAGGGTTAATGGAAAAAACAGCAAATAAACGTAATTGTTATTAGCATTGTATTTCTGTAACAACTGTAACATTTCAATGTTCTTGAAGCCAGGATATAACTTGAAAACGAGAGAAATCTCAATGTATTCTTCCCGGTAAAATACTTTATAAATAAATACGTAGCTTGCTAGTTTAGGCTCCTAGGGATGGCTCCTCTTCATCCGTCAATAATACATAAATAAGAATATAAGGAGTCTCACTGTAAGACAAATGAAAAAAACATAGGGCAGAACTTTCAGAACTGCATATATAAATGATACAGAAACCCCTGCTCATATAACGTGCTCACAGGATATTAATGCAATAAGGGCACATCAATCAATATAATCAGCCGCTGTAATTCGCCTGTAGACCTATGGAGTAATTGGAAATCGCTGGTAAATCAGCTTTCCGATCAGCTGGACACCATATAGGATGCAGGATACAACAAAAAGGCTGGAGAAAATGATAGTATTAAAATCGAATTTGATAGGACATAAGCGCTGACGCATTTCGTTACACAAAAGTAACTTTCTCAAGGCAAAAAGTCCATAAAATCATAGTCCCAAATGTGTTTCGCTGGGCTTTATCCAGCTTCTTCTGTGGTTATACCCCACTGAAGAAGCTGGATGAAGCTCAGTGAAATGGGTACTTAGAGCACTTGCACAGGGACACCTCCCATCTGTATTACTTGCCTTTTAAAAATTGCTGTTTTTTACCCCCAGTTCGTCAGCGTTAGGTGGTTAGTTTGGCAGTCGTAGGGCTCTGACCGGCATCATAACGCCGGAGCCTGGTCCCTAAAAAATCCCTAGATCATTTCCCGATCCCTGAGTTTGGATTGGGACCACTAGTTTATAGTGCTTTTCCCCATTTTGTACACAATATATATTATTGCTACACTAATCATAAAGCAGATGCACACCAAACGTGCAAAAACAGTTAACCTGATGGATGTTCTTGGAGTCTCTTGCATCTGGTCTTCATAGTAAACCATCTCTTTTTGGCCCTCCAGTTTGCTCTGTTGAGTTTTATCCATTATAGGAAGTGACTGTGGTGAATTGAAGTGTGATTTAATTCCCACGTTAATAATACATTTTCCAAGAGTTAGGTATAACTCTAATTGATACATTCATTGGCATGGATGACACTTTTTTGTTACCCGAAACTTGTACTATGTTGTGTGCCTGTGTGTGTGTGTAGGGGGGGGGTGTAATATATTTAAAAGTGTTAATTGCTTGGAAGAGAAGTTCCACTAACACTGATCTTGCTGATTTTTAGAATCAAGGTGAAAGACCAATTTCTATCTCAGCTGCTGAACGAGAACCACAAGTTGCACTTGAAGAAAGGGCTTGTTGCCCAATGCTGATTAGTATATTATCTGTGTATCACCTGGATGAGAAACAGGCTCCTATTGATTACTGGAAGCCGAGTGCATTTTTAGATTAATCTTAGATTATTATCTGTATATCTTCACAGACAGGGAGTGAGCTTGTCAATATCAGTAAAACTCCTAGATAACACAGGGGTTTGCATGACCGCTTAGGCATGGAACCTCTACCTCCACCCATGCTCCTTCCATTACCCAAATAAATCACAAACAATTAATTCATTGGAAAGGGCATAGGCCACAGCTTTATACACATAATAACAACTTTAACTCAGAACATCTATAAACTATATCTCTGTAATTCTCACCCAAACGCATAAAGCGGAAGGCAGTTTCCACAACGAGCTCTTCATCCTGCAGAAATCATCTCCCCAGTGCCTCACCCTTAGGTGGCTTCTCTATTGTTGTTCCGCTGTCAAGGACTCCCGCAGCTGTGACTCTATTCAAGCAGCACCCCACCCAGGACGGGCAAATTTTCTTTCTGTCTTCCAGGCTATCAGGGAGTCAGAGACAGAGCCCTCCCCTCACCTGCCTTAAGTACCCCCACTTTGCAACAATGTTGCAAACTTCCCCATTATCTCCCATTCCCAGTCCTGACTGTCTGGCCCATGCCCGCTGTCATGTACCCCCTCCCGAATGGTCCGGGGGAAGCCTTTACCGTCAGCATCATAAAAAGTCAGAAACCTGAATTTAGTGATAAATAATTTTATCCAATTTATTAAGTCTGTCTGTCACAAATAAAAAAAATTAAAAAGGAAAAAAATTATCATCAGGTGAAGAACAAGATTGGGTCTCATTTTCAGAAAAACTAACAGACACACGTTTAAGGCCTGTGCAGGTGCAGCAACAATCCATCATTCTGCTCAGGTGCTGCATAACTGGTGTAAGAAAGTACACAAATTCCATGTGATACGCAATTTTTATAGCGTACGTATAAAAATCAGTCAATAGCAAGCATCTGCTCAGTTACTTGATCGGAAAAGGGAGGAGGTGGGTATTACATTTTTCTCAGCCCTTTAGGCTGCGATCACATAAGCCTACTGATTGCGCACAGTGCGTCCGTTGAAACTGATGCACTTTATAACGGATGAGATTGCGGTTACATTGTATCAGTTAGTTCTGACTGACGTCAGAGGCGTAGCTAGAAACCTCAGGCCCCAGGTGCAGGAACCATGACGGGCCCCCCTCTAGGCAAAAACATATTTTGCCCCCCTCCCGTCAACATGCATTGGTCCCCTCCAAATCCACAATGTTGACTCCAGACAATCAGTGTCACATTTTTTTCCAGGTCCACTATGACCTCTTCAGTCCAATTTTTATGTAATGTACACTATTTGTATCACAGAGCTCCACAGCAATAAAACTCACAATAATGTGTGCGTGTGTATGAGCTTATAACAGAGCTCCACAGCAATAAATCTCACAGTAATGTGCGCTGTGTATGAACGTATCACAGAGCTCCACAGCAATAAAACTCACAGTAATATGCAGTGTGTATCAATGTAAATCAGAGTTTCACAGCAACAAAACTAACAGCAATATGTGGTGTGTATGAGCGTATCACCGAGCTACAAAGTAAAACTCACAAATAAGTATAAAATAAATTCAAAAAAGAATTGTAAATATAAAATATAGGCAGGCGAGTGTGGGCCCTCTGGACTCAAGGGCCCGGTGGCACCCTCTGCACCCCTGGTAGTTACATCGGTAAAAAAATCTGTATATAGTATCAGTTAGTTTTGACCAACATTAAGAAAAAGAATTGAAAGGCCTGTATAGCATCAGTTAGTTATGACTGCCGTTGAGGAAAAGCAAAAAAGCCGCATGCATGGGTTTCTCTACGTCCATTGTAGCTTTTTCACGTCAATGCCATTTTGGCATCCTTTGTAACATGCCTTGCCCGTGCATGAAAAAGTGTGCACGTGCTTCGTGCGTTCTCTATTGACTCCTTTGAAAAGCTACGACGGACAGCGAACAGTGAGGTCAGATGGACGCAAAAAGTGCGCTCGTGTGACCGCAGCCTAAACTATTCTATCCTATCCATCAGCGACAAATAGAAGAAAAGGAGATAAAAAATGTAATGTAGAAATCTATTCTATCACAGAATGTCTTACATAAAGAATCCGATCTAAACAAAATCTCCTGTATACTGAATAAACTCACTTGCATCACATTCCATTTCTGTATTCTATGGTTTAAAATTAAAGGGATACTCTAGGCAACATAACCACCTAAGCTTTTTTAGGTGGTCATGATGCCCTGAGTATGCCCTTGTCCCCCCCCCCTTCGCTCAGCCGATCGGCTGAAACAGCTGAGAGACGCGGAGGACTTTACTCTGCCCTCCCAGCTGTCAGTCAGAAGAGCGGGATTTGTATTTCCCGCTTCTGCCGACTATTGCTGAGTAGGAGACGTCATCGCGCTTTAAGTGCGATGACGTCTCCAACTCGCCGCAGTAGCTGGCGGGAGCAAGCCGCCAGCATAGTCTGCGGCTGCGATTAGTGTTGCGAGCATCCTCTTGCGCGTAACACTAATCAAAGAAGGTGGCGCGCAGAAGGTGGCGCAAACTTGCTGGTTCGCATGGAAGAAGAGGGCGGCGCGGGACAAAGGAAAATAACGCCGTGGGAAAATGCCTGCGTTTTATCCTTTTAAAAATAAAAAAAAAAAGGTAAAACGACTTGGTAGGGCATTAGGATTAATATAAAGAAAAAAAGGTGGCTCATTTTGAGCCTAGAGTGTTCCTTTAATTCTACATCTTGCTTGGCATGACACCCTTAACCCTTTGCTTCAGAGCCATTTCACCCATGTGCTGAGCTCATTTTAATTATTTTTGCTCATCGCATTTAATTGCTAATTGAAGTCATGTTTTTTAGCAGAACCCAGACAAATTGTATATCATTTTTTTCAGTTGATATGGCAAATTCCAAATATATAATTTAGTGTATGACATCTCATGTCAGTTTGATACATCATAAAATGTCAAAAAAGACTAATTTTTCCTCATTTATAATATGTAATTTATTTTCCACATTTCAGCATTCAAACCTTTGTGGTTACATATTCCATAAACTGCGCAAGCCACGTGTTTTTCCTATTTGGATGAGTAAATTTCTGCTGCTCTTTAATCCCTTTTTGCATTGCAATTACCTAAACTGAGTCTTTGTTTTTGTGCAGTGTCCTGGATTTACAGGGTTATTCAAAGAGAGCCGAATTGGCCTGAAATTGCACTGAACAGTAAATTTCCCTGTATTTGCCATTTCGTGGCCATTTGGCTATTCCAAAAAGCTGGCAGCTTGCCAAATATTGGCGAATTGCCAGCAAAATAAGGTGATCTTCGGCGGCAGTGAAATCCTCATAGACAAGTAATGGTTAATCTATTCAGAGAACACCGAAATGCCACTGAAATTCCCAGATTTTTGGTGATTTCATTTGGCAGGTTTAATCAAGCGAATCCCATATATTTCAATGTAAAAAAAAAATCCCAGTTTTTATTAAATATTTATTCAACCGTTATTTTTTTTCATTTGCAGCAAAAAGTTTATTTTTAGGATTCTGTAGGCATTTTTGGGATTTTTTCAGAATTTTTTTTTAAACGGCGTGGTTTTTTATAAAGAAAGTCAGATACACACCAGTTATGAAAAAAGTTTTGTTTATTTATTGCAGCAAACCAAAAAATAAAAATCAGCAAATAGCCAAGTGAAATGGATATGCCAATTTGTACTGTACAGCGTCAGATGTTAACCACAGATAGTTCCAAAAGGCTTTATAATAGATATACTAAAGAAAATCAGATTACGGGAAAGCTCACAATATATCTGAAAGATTAAACAAATAAATTGTGGTAACAATTCGAAGACAAAAGGCAACACTGCTACCTGCTAACCAAAATCTTACCTCATAAATCCAGTGTCACTAACCAGCACAATATTAGCATAGGGAGCCCCCCAGGGGGAGACACAAAAGGCCAAGGTACCCCAACGTTTGGGCACTAAGCCTTTATCAAGGGTTACACTTGTACTCATCGATGCAAATGTATTTATACAAAAATACGGTGCTTCCAATTGACCAGGAACTGGTTAGCTGTACCTCACGCCGTTACAAGTGGCCACTTATGATGATGTCAGTGATTCTGCGCCAGCCAATGGCACAGACATCCACTGACTTCACTATGGAGATGTGCGCAGACAAGGCGCATGCGCAACAATACCATCTACAAAAATTACATAACCCAGAATGACTGAAAGGAGGCAGCAGTAACACTGCCCATTGGAGCTGCAGGAAAATAGGCACTCATACGCCCCGGCTGGGTTTGCGCATGCGCATATCTCCATAGTGACGTCAGTGGATGTCTGTGCCTTTGCCTAGTGTGATTTTATATGTTAACTATTCTTGGTTATGTTAATCTTTTGGGGAGAGTCATATTGATAGATAGTATATAAGCTCCAGACCAAAAGGTTATTACATTAGATAAGAGGCAGATTCATCTGTGGGCGTGGGTTGTATGTTTTTTAAAAGCAACTCCCTCATATTTTCCACTTATATCTGTATCATCATCGTACGATAACCTGGGAGCAGATAAGTATTAAGTGTGTCAATATCCTTGGTTAATCTTCTGGGGAGAGTATAAACTCCAGACCAATAGATTATAACATTTGTTACATTTTGGGATACTTTATTAAACCCTATTATTTAGTATACAGGGTTATTAGGCCCCGAAATGTAACCGAACACTGAAATTCAGTTACGGCTACGTTTCCTGGCCATTCGGCTATTCAGAGAGCAGGCAATTCGCCAAATGTTGGCGAATTGCCTGCACGTATGGTGCTTGATCGGTGCCTGTTCGAGGGCAGTGGACTCCACATAGAGAAGCAATGCTTCGTCTATTCAGAGAACACAACGAGCAGAAAAAAGGTGCCGAAATGCCCTGCTGTTCGGTGGTTTCATTCAACAGGTTTTTTTTTCACCTCGTTCGTCTGCGTCTCGGCTTTTTACAGCGGCTGCTCTGCGCTGTGATCAGGGCTGGTGCAAGCATTTTTGTCTAGTCAGGCGAAGGTGTGTTTTGGTGCCCCCCCCATCCGTGTCATGTCAAGCCAATCAGGATAGAGGTGCCATACTAATCTCTATATATACACATACATATATACACACACTAGGGTTGCACCAATACCACTTTAAGACCAATACTTTTTTTCAGGTACTCACCGATATCATGCCCACTCAGATACATATATACAGACCAGAACATGCCCTGATACATATATATAGAGACCTCAGACCAGAACATGTCCAGATACATATATATATATAGAGACTTCAAACCAGATCAGGCCCAGATACATATATACAGAGACCTCAGACCAGAACATACTCAGATACATATATACAGACCAGAACATTCCCAGATACATATATAGAGACCTCAGACCAGAACATGCCCAGATACATATATACAGAGACCTCAGACCAGAACATGCCCAGATACATATATACACAGAAACCTCAGACCAGATCACGCCCAGATACATATATAGTATGTATCCAGTATAGTATGCCCCAGCTCACATATATATATATATATATATATATTGCCTAGAGCTCACATGTATATATTGCCCCCAGCTCACATGGGTATAGTCGCCCCCTGCTCACATGGGTATATTTGCCCCCTGCTCACATGGTATATTTGCCCCCTGCTCTCATGGGTATATTTGCCCCATGCTCACATGGGTATATTTGCCCCTGATCTCATGGGTATGTTTTGCCCCCCCTGTTCACATGGGTATATTTGCCCATTGCCCCCAGCTCTCACCTCTCTGCTGCCAGGCCCACCGCCGTTCTTCTACTACTCCGAGTCCCCAAACGGTGCGCGGCGGCTGGCAATGCAGCTTTGCTCCTCGCCTGGGATGGGAACCACGTGACCAGACTAGCTGAATTCTCGCGAGATCACGCGCTGGTCAGGTCACGTGGTTCCCATCCTTCCCAGGCGAGCGGTAAAGCTGCATTGCCAGCCGCCGCTCGCCGTTTGGGGACTGGAGAGTGTAACGCCGGCATCAGCGGTGAGGATTTTCTCCATGGATCCGCCCTGGGCCGGCGCCCCCTCAAACCTGGAAGAAGCCAGACAGTAAGGCGGCCCGCCTGTGCCACCTTACGTTAGCACCGGCCCTGGCTGTGATCAGCGGCTAGTCGGGTTTCTCCGGTGTGGTTAATCCAGCTGACGAACCGCCACAATAAATCAAAAGCAGGCAGTGAAACAGTGTTAAAACAAAAAAGAAAGGTGTTTTATTATTTTATTACTTTTTCCCAGTTACAGCTTACGTCATCATGTTTTGTATCTTTGTAAAGTACAGACGGACATCTCACTTTACCTCATAGTGGGCTACATTACTATCTCCATGCTAAAACGGGGGCGGTAGGGAGAAAAAACTGCGCCCGCAGTTTTCCCCCTACCGTCCCCCGTTTTAGTGTGGAATTACAATGCAGGCGCTTAAAAAGCTGCCTGTATTGTTACCGCGCGCTACGGGACAGGATGCTCGCGGCAGCGCTGAGCGCAGCCGTGAGCATCCACTCAATGGAGTCCATAGGACTCCATTGAGTTTACTCCTGTCGGTCACATGACCAGCTGGATCTCGCCTTGCGAGATCCGGCCGGTTGGCGTAGTGATATGGAGGGAGAGACTGGGGGGACTTTTTCCCTCAGTCTTTCCCTGCTCCCACCGGACGGAAGAGGCGGTTGGAGCTGTGGTCCTCGCTGCGGGACAGCAGGTGAGTATACAATACTTTTTTGGGGTTTTTAGGCTGGTGTTAACGGATTCTGCAGAAGCGGAATCTGTTAACACCACGTCCTGGCTCTGGTTAACTTTCCGCTAACCAGAGCTGGACGTTAATCAGCGTTAGGACATTGTAATCCTAACGCTGATTAACACTTTGCGCTCCCCATGTTAAGTATAGGGAGCACAAAGTACAGTAACCTCGCGCTGAAAAGCGCAAAATACCAAACGCAAACGGGTTACTTAACCCGTTTGCGTTTGGATTGTAATATGCGGTAGACACCGCAGCTAACGTTAATGCTCACGCAGGTGAGCATTAAAGGTAGCGTTAAGAGTGTAATGTGGCCCAGTGTGTACAGAAGTGGAGATATAAGTTTCAAACTTTTTAGATTTTTTTGGTGTGTTTGTTTATAAAAAGCTGTCAAAGTACTATTACAGGGGAATATTTTTTTTTTTTATATTTCAAAGTTTTATTAAACAGAAATGTCATCAGTACACGAAATATCACAAAAAAGGGTGACCCCGCAGGGTCGAGCAATGACTAACATAAAGGAACTCTGCAGAAGGACAGTTGAGCATCGTCGCAGTATGATGGCACCAAAAAGGGGAAAAAATAAATAAATAAATGTAAAAAAAAATTAAAAGTAGCCATTAACGTGACGCTCCCGGCTCGCTCCTATACATCCCAAAGGAATAACAGGAGGCCAAAGAGGACAAAATGTCACGTGACCTGGGCACCCGGGGGCCAATAATGGCAGACAGAGCCATGGTAGCCGCCATTGTGGCGCTCCCCGAGATAGCCCATAAAAAAAAAAAGGGGGGAGGGCCATCATCAAAGGCTGCAGAACAAAGGGCGTCAAAACTGTCAAGAACTCAGAGGTACAATATAGTCTCGGAGGTCAAAATAATATAAATGTCAGCAACGGAGGAATCTCAGTAACAACACAGCACAACCAACGGGTAAACCCAACAGAACATGGGAAGGTGGGGAAACAACCAGGAGGCAAGGGTCACACGATCAGGGTCCATAATCCTGTAGGGGTAGCTCCCTCACCCCGGGTCCATAGGAGCAGTTATCGGAGGGGAAGGGTAGGGCGACATCAGAGCGGAGAGGGGAAGGAAAGGCATACTCAGAAAGGCCCGAGCTACTTCAGGGGTATGCACGGGGCTTGCACGACCTGCGTGCGATATCACCAGGGAACCTGAGGGTCCCCATCGATAACGGATACCCCGGTCCCTCAAGAGGGTCGTCTCAGCTCGGAAACGCTGACGGGCCATCAAAGTAAGAAACGGCAGGTCCCGGTAGATGGAGATCCACATATCACGATATGTCACCACTGGGTTATTCCCGGTTTCCCGAAGAATCCTCGTGTGTATGGAGATGTCTCTGACAGTGGCAATAACGTCCCGGGGGGCTACAGCTGGTGCTGTGGCTGCTTTTCGGACCCTAAAAACAGAGGCAAGGAGAGCAGGGCAATCCTGGGGCAGGTTCAGCAACTGTGCCACCAAGCTTGAGACACAGGTCATTAAATTGTCATCACTCACATTCTCTGGGATTCCCCGCAAGCGGAGGTTGCAACGTCTGTACCTAGCTTCCATAGTCGTCACTGCTGTGGTCAGGGATAACACCTGTGCTTGTAGATCCTCCAACTGTGTCGAGGACTCCAATCTCCTCTCTTCCAGGACATCCAAGCGTGCCCCCAATGCTATAGAACTGGTAGAAATCCCCGTAATATCAGCTCGTACCTGGGCAAGATCAGACTGCCACAGGGCACTGAGGTCTGTGTATAATTGACGAATGTCCTCTTTTCTGGAGAGTTGCGCCATTGGAGATGAGGTGATTTCCAGGCCTGGAGGCTGCAGGGTAGGGGGCTCCGAGCTCTCCTCTCCCCGTGTAGCAGGACAGGTGGGGTGTGGGATACCCAGAGATACCTGGATATCTGGGATGCATGATGTGGGAGGCGTCTCCACCTTCTTGCCACATTTACCCATGAGGGAAGCTGAGAAAGGCCGCAATACAGGCCGTATCCAAGATGGCCGCCACCAGTAAAACAGAATGTCTGTCCAATACACCTCCTGGGGGGTCGGAGGTGTCACTCGGGGAAAAACAAACTCTGCTGAGCAGCTCCGGAGCCGCTCTGGCCGCGAGCAGGGAGCGAAAACACATAAAAATACACTTAATGGTGAGGTCAAAGCAGGAGCTCCTCTGCCGCACGTCCACCCGCTCCAACATCCGGTCACGCCCCCCACAGGGGAATATTTTCATTTAAATGATTCTATCATAACAATGAAATATTTTCCATATATTGACATTACAATAATATGAGCTATGATTATAAACGGACATTTTTTAAAAAAAAATTTTTTTTTTGAATTTAAGATTTTTATTTTGTAAGTAAGTCAACATATAATCAAACGTGGAAAACAAGGGCCACGCAGGGCCATCCACAGCATAAGTTCCACATGTGAAAAATAATAAACATCCCCGAAAAAGGGGGGGGTCTCAGCGTATAATATTATCCAAGAGGGAGGAGGGAAAGGGGGTAATAGGTAGCGCAAAAATACACTTCAGAAAAAGAAATAAACCACATCTTACAAAAGACAATAATTAAGTCAGCTATAAAAGGGTATACAAAATGAAACAAAGAAAAAGAAACAACTATATAAAAGCACTGCTGAGTATAATGAACATAAAAATGGGGGGGGGGAAGGTTAAGGGGGAAAAGATGGCAAAGACCAAAATTGTGCCTGCCCTGGTGGGTTCCCGCACGGAGACAAACCGTGTGTGAGGGCCAGGGGAGATAATGGCATCAGGCCCAGGCACTCGGGGGGCCAAACTGGGCACCAGGCATTGCAGCGCCTCCCATGTCAACCCGGATATGCCAATAAGATAAAAAAAAAAAAAAAAGGAGAAATAAAAGGGAGGGGACAACAGCATCTGTAAAATGAAAATTCCGTAAATAAAAATCAAAAGATCTCAGAGTACACAAATAACAACCTATAGGCAAAGTCCTTGAGAATATAAGAACACCTGCAATGTCCCAGAGTAAGGGGGGGGAATTTAAAGGGGGGTCTCATAAAAAAAAAAGGAAAAATAAACAGTGGCGAATCTCAGACAGAGCAGTAAAGTCATCGTTTGCAGGGGGGGATAAAACAAAAAAGAGTCAGCAGGGGGGGTGTCATTACAGCAAAGGGTACATCCAGGGATCAGCATCCCATCAGCCGGCATCCCGGAACAGAGGCTCCCGAGCCACAGGCAAGGCACCGCAATAGAGGCCGGTATTCACCCGTGCAGGTCCCACAGCGAGGTAGGAGGTCTGCTGCTCCAGCAGCGGTCGAACCGCAATGCGGCCCCTGGTAGTGGGTGGTCGAGCATCAGCCACAAGTAGCTCAGTTAATACAGGCGGATCTAGGGACCCCTGCGGCGCCAGTAACGGGAGTAGTGCGGATGGGCAATTTTCCTCCCGGAGCCACACAGAATCCAAAAGCTGCGGCTGCAGCACAACCGCCACCCCTTCGTCTGCCGAGAAGCCCACAGCTACTTCATGGTCGTGCCGTTGCTCACTCACGATCCCGGACAAAGTCGCGGCATCCACCTTCGGAGGGACCTCTACATGGGCCGTCGGTAGGACATCCGCCGCCGCTCCTCCATTGAAGGTCTCTGGCCTCTGATCGCCCCACAGCACGGCCATCATCCGGCGCCACGCACCGCGCGTGAGCGGAGTGTCGTCATCCCCTGGTATCAGCTCCATAACAGCCTCGAGGCGCTCCAACATGGCTCCCAATGTATCGACGGGGGGTGGGGGATCCAGCTGCCCCTGGAATGTTCCCTCTCCCCCCTTCTCTGCTACAGGGACCGCCGCAGCAATCAGTGGATGGGGGCCCTCCATCCTCTCTGACCACCACAGCCGTACACCCGGGTAAGAGGGTCACACATGGAGCAGGCCTACGAAGTGCCGGGGTGTAGGCCTCAAGATGGCCGACTGCAGGGCTCCCTCAGAGGCTGCAAACTCCTCCAGACACCTCCAAACTCCAGAGAGGGGGGCCAATACGAGCTCCGGAGTTCGCTTCTCGATGACCAGCACAGCAGGGGTATTCTTATAGGGTAAGGCACGAGGAAATCCACTTAGAAATCCCCTATAGCAGTAGGTTCCAGCGGAGCTCCTTAAAATCACGTCTGCTTCCCCATGTGGCCGGCCACGCCCCCATTTTTTAAAATTTAAATATAGAATGAGTTAATCTAGACAATATTATAGAAATAATAGATACAATGGAAATTGATTGACACTTACCTTGTTGATTCTCAGGCTCAAGATCAAGAACCAAATTCTATCTCAAGGTTTGAATATTTTAGAGACACAAATTCGGAGAATGAAGATGAGGTTTGTTGCTAAATACTGATCAGTATATAAACTGTTTATCTTCAGTAGGGATGAGCTGTTCGGGTTCAGATGGTTCGGAGTTCGGCCCGAACTTTGGCAGTTCGAAAGTTCGCGAACTTCGAACTTTTTGGGTGTGTTCGGTTCGAGGTCGGAAAAAAAAGAAATTTTGAAAAAAGTATAAAAAATGCTTAAAAAATCTAGAAATAAAGAGACTCTTTACTGCAGAATATTATAAGCAATGGTTTATTAGATATTGAATTAAAGACTAATGTCTAGGTGCAAAGATTCTCACCTCTAAATTACCTTTTTTTTTTTCAAATGGCATAACAACAACAGATGTTTTAGTCTGGTCTAATCAATTTGATACATTTTATGTAGAATGAAGGTGTGGGGTGTCTGCTTCTGTTCTGAGTGAGTAATTTCCCTCCTAAAACTTCCTAATATGCTGCATTTAACTGCTGTGTCAAAAAAATACAAAATTTCCTCATTGCCCGCTTTTTAACAGCAATGTTATTTTTCACCTCAGGATTAAACATTCACAGGGTTATTCAGAGAGCGGTGAAAAGCAGGAGAATAACTGGAGAATGGAAAATTCTAGGTCAAAATAGCCAAACCAGAAAAATTCTCCCATTTATCTCACTTTCCAAATCGGCTATTTGGTCTAGATTGTTCTCTTCTCCTGCCAGTTCTCCTGGCTTTCACCTCTCTCTCAGGGTTGTTCAGAGAAAGGTGAAAACCAGGAGAATGGCAGGAAAAGAGAACAATCTGGACCAAATAGCCGATTTGGAAAGTGAGATAAGGCTAGGGTCAGACTAACGCATTTTTCACAGCGACCGTCAAAAAGTGTGTCCGAATGCATTGACGTATTTTTTTCACGGAATGCGCGAAAACGGTCATACGATGCGCATTTTTGTGCGTGATTTTTTCGGATCCAAACCAGGAAAGTTTTGGGTGTCTGGACGTTATGTTGGCCGGACATGAGCAGGGTCTGACGTCTCCAAATCACGCACACACGCCGCTAGTGGACGCAGCGCACTCTGTACGTCCGTACTAGCGGTTCTGCGTTCTCGAAAAAATGCGTTCATTTTCCACTTGTGTTGCGCAGCCGGACTTTCGTGCGACCGTACTTCATATATTGGCCGTCATTGCCCGTTATTTGCTGCTAGTGCAGCCGTGATTAAGTGCGCCTAAACGCACGTTAAAAATTTGCTAGTCTGACCCTAGCCTAAATGGGAGAATTTTTCTGGTTTGGCTATTTTGACCTAGAATTTTCCATTCTCCAGTCATTCTCCTGCTCTTCACCGCACTCTGAATAACCCTGACAGGGTTATTCAGAGAAAGGTGAAACTCAGGAGAATGACTGAAGAGAAAATTCTAGGTCAAAATAGCCGAACCAGAAAAATTCTCCCATTTATCTCACTTTCCAAATCAGCTATTTGGTCTAGAATTTTCCATTCTCCTGGCTTTCACCGCCAAAAAATCAGTAAACTTTTTCTGCGTGTCCGAAAATGTCTCCTGTTTTCATACAGACTGCCGCCCCAAGCAGTTGTTTATGGATAGATTAAAGGAAAACTGTTTACCATCATTTGAAACGTCATTTTTTTGTTTTAAGTGTTACTATACATCCTAGAAATCCGCCACTTCACGGGCAGGTTATGGGGACCTCCTAGGCACGATATTTGAAGGAATTTTTCGTTTTTATTTTTAACCCTTATTTCATGGAAAACTCACTGTCCCTTTAAAAACATTTTTTTTTAAAACTTTTTGTCCTTGTTTCCTGTCCCCCAGGGCACTACCCGGACCCCCATACACCTTTTATGGCAAATATCTAGCATATATGCCCTCTTGGAGGGCACTCTAAAAACCATTGCCCTCCATTCAACCCCATTGATTTGCATGGAGTTCGAGTTCGGGTTCGGACCCGAACATATGGAAAATTCGGGTTCGGGCCCAAACCAAACTCGGGCACTGTTCGGCTTATCCCAAATCTTCAGTGCTATGAACTTCTTATTTTATGAGACAGCTGGATAAGACACAAACTTGACTTGATGGTTATTTTCAGCATCATAAAAAGTACGAAACTCTATTTAGTGGGTAAGGGTAAGTAGTCAATGTAATAGAGCAACAGGAAATGCTAGCAGAATGCTTGGTTGTGTAGGGAGAGGTATTAGCAGTAGGAAAAGGGAAGTGCTCATGCCACTGTACAGAGCACTGGTGAGACCTCACTTGGAGTACTGTGTGCAGTACTGGAGACCGTATCTCCAGAAGGATATAGACATCTTAGAGAGAGTTCAGAGAAGGGCTACTAAAATGGTGTACGGCTTGAAGGAGAAAAGTTACCAGGAAAGGCTTAATGATCTTAACATGTACAGCTTGGAAAAAAGACGAGACAGAGGAGATATGATAGAAACATTTAAATACGTAAAGGGAATCCACAAGGTAGAGGAAGGGAGTATATTTAAAAGGAAACAAAATAGCAAAACAAGAGGACATAGTCTTAGATTAGAGGGGCAAAGGTTTAAAAGTAACATCAGGAAGCATTATTTTACTGAGAGGGTGGTGGATACATGGAACAGTCTTCCAGTAGAAGTGGTAGAGGCCAAAACAGTAATTGAATTTAAGCAAGCATGGGATAGGCATAAGGCTATCCTAAACAAAAGATAAATCCAGGTTAAGTATCCATGTAATTGGGCAGACTAGATGGGCCGAAAGGTTCTTATCTGCCGACATTTTTCTATGTTTCTATGTTTCTAGTGCTCGTTTACCTATTCTATCCCATTCATTAAATCTCTCCGTCAGTAATGGAGATATAAAGGAAACTGAATAGATCTTTAAATTAAAACTTTAAGCATAAAAAGGTTTAAATATAACCTGTGCTCTGCCCTCACAAAGTGTCTGTATTGCAAGGCTTGACAGACAGCGAACAGCTTCTCAGTGATGATCCAGGAGGCAGGCTACCGTTTGAAACTTTACTGAAAAATAAAAAATAAAAAATGTAAAATTGCAAAAATTTCAGAATTCTAAAAATATGCATTAGTATTTATCACTAGCAATTTATCTGCTTTCACCTACGAAATGCTAACAATAACAGGCATGCTATATTCCCGTAAAGACACTCACTAGCAGAAATTGAGGCCTAGCTATTATAACTCCATGGCAGGGAAATCATACAAAATAACATGAAACTGCAGTTGAGTTAGTAAAAACCAGTACTAATAACCTAAAACTACTGACAACTTTCTTGCAGACCTATCCTTCAAAGGCAATAATGAAGGAACGTGTGGAGTTCATTAGATTCGCCTTCTCTGATGATGGGATTTAGCAAATGACTAGTGATGTGGGGTTCATGAATGAATCTTTCATGAGAACTTGGTTCTACACTGAACCGGATCATTGATGATTCATCCAGTCGAACTGAATCCTTTGAAATGATTCACTCAGTTAACAGCACAGAGGGAGCACTGGTAATATGAGCTTTCTGCGTGTGATGTCAGCAGCTGCTGCTGGCTTGGCTCTACAACGAGTCACATACTAAACTAATCACTGATTCAAGTCAGTGATTCAGTTCGTTAGGAATTGCTCTAACCACAACACATCAGTTTTAGATTCAGACTCTGACAACAGTGCACTGACTCGTAGAACTGTTTGCAGTAGGGATGAGCCGAACACCCGAGTTCGGTTCACATTCGACCTCGAACTTTTCAAAGGTTCGAAATCGAACACGAACTCAATACAAGTCAATGGGACTTAAAGTTCGATTTTTAGAGTGCCCTCCAAGAGGGCATACATGCTAGATATTTGCCATAAAAAGGTGTATGGGGGTCCGGGTAGTGCCCTGGGGGACAGGAAACAAGGACAAAAAGTTAAAAAAAAAATTTTTTTAAAGGGACAATGAGTTTTCCATGAAATAAGGGTTAAAAATTCCTTCAAATATCGTGCCTAGGAGGTCCCCATAACCCGCCCGTGAAGTGGCGGATTTCTAGGATGTATAGAAACATTTAAAAATAAAAAAAATGATGTTTCAAATGAAGGTAAATGCTTTTCCTTTAATCTATCCATAAACAACTGCTTGGGGTGGCAGCCTGTATGAAAAGACATTTTAGGATGCGCAGAAAAAGTTTAGTGATTTTTTTGGCTAAATTATGGTGAAACTTTTGCAGGCTTTGGATGAAAGTAACAATAGGTGCTTTAAAATTGGGCCTTTAGCATCGGCAACAGTGCCGCCACACAGTAACCCCTCTGAGGATATGAATCTGGTACAGGCGTCAGTGACAATGCACCTAAATATTGTGCCTTTGGTGCCAGGCCAACTAGTGCCATCATACAGTAACCCCTCTGTGGTATTGTGGAAGAGTGCAGGGGTGGAGCATGTGGTCCTATATTAAAAAGATATGAATCTGGTAAAGGTGTCAGTGCACCCAAACATTGTGCCTTTCATGGCAGCAAGTGCCTTCACACCGTAACCCTTTTGTGGTATTGTGGAAGAGTGCAGTGCTGGAGGTTTTGTGAATGCAGAAGACATCCCCGATCTATTCCGTTATGTCAGCATCAGGGGATTGATAGCTGCTGATCCAGGACTGATTAATTTTTATAAATGTCAGCCGGTCTACAGAGTCGGTGGACAGACGCACTCTTTTGTCTTTGGCAAAACCTCCAGCGGCACTAAACGTCCTTTCAGAAAGCACGCTGGATGAAGGGCAACCTAGTAGCTGCATAGCATATTGGCTAAGTTTTGGCCATTGATCCAATCTCAACACCCAGTAAGCCAGTGGATCATCTGCTGGAAAGGTATCCAGGTCTGCCCTTGCCCCTAGGTAGTCCTGCACCATATGGTGAAGACGCTGGCAATGGGTGCCTATATTTGACGTCCCTGGGTGTCGTGGACTTAAAAAATTTAAAAAGGTATCAGTCAAGTGGCCCCGGCCTTCACCACTATTCTTCTGATCATCCGCAGCCTCAGAAGCACCTGTGTCATCACTTGGTAACCTACCAGTGCCTGGAAAGGTGTTACTCAAGTGTCGCTTTAGAGCGTCCTCAAGTTTTTCCATCCTGTGCTCCCTCTGTGCGGGCAGGATGAGCTCTGCAACTTTACCCTTGTATCATGGATCAAGAAGGGTTGCCAACCAGTAATGATCCCTCTCCTAGATAGGACGAATCCTGGGGTCTTTTAGGAGGCTTTGCAGGATAAGGGAGCCCATGCAGCGTAGGTTGGAGGTGGCATTAGCTTCCGTGTCTTCCTGGTCAATGAGGAGGATGACCCCATCATGCGCTTCCTCCTCCCAGCCACGTACCAGTCCTTGTGTTTTTGGGCACACAAAACCCTCCCTTGAGGAATCCCCACCTTCAATGCCCCCACTACTTAAATATTCCTCCTCCTCATCCTCCTCCTGTCTGATATGAGGAGGACCCACTGGAATGCTGTCTGCAGAAAGACTGGGGCCTTCAGAACTAGGGAAGGCCTCCTCTTCCTCCCACTGCAATGCCTCTAGAGTCACATCTAGAATTCCCCGCAGACTGTGCTCCAGCAGGAACACTAAAGGAATTGTGTCACTGATGCATGCACTGTCCCTGCTCGCCATCCTCGTCGCCTCCTCAAATGGTGACAGTACAGTGCATGCATCCTTAATCATCAGCCACTGCGGGGGGAAAAAAAAACAAGCCAAGCGGGGGGGGGAACAAGTTGACCTGAACCTGTCCTTGTGCCATACTCACACAGGTACTCATTGATGGCCCTCTGCTGCTTGTGCAGACGCTGCAGCATTGCTAATGTCAAGTTCCACCTGGTGGGCATGTCACAGATCAGACGGTTTGTGGGAAGGTGGAATTCTCTTTGAATTTCTGCAGGCGAACACTTGCTGGGAATGACCGTCTGAAGTGGCTGCAGAATTTTCTGGCCTGGCTGAGAAGCTCTGCCAGCCCTGGGTACCTGGTTAGGAAACGCTGTACCACCAGATTTAGGACGTGTGCTAGGCATGGTACATGCATCAACTTACCCAGGCGTAGGGCGGAGAGAAGGTTGCTGCCATTATCACAGGCGACCATTCCCAGCTGAAGCTGGCGTGGTGTTAACCATCTCTGCACCTGCCCCTGCAGAGCTGACAGAATTTCTGGCCTGGTGTGGCTCCTGTCTCCTAAACAAACCAGCTCAAGCACAGTATTGCATCTTTTTGCTTGAGCCATTGCGTAGCCCCTGTCAGGCATCGGTTTAACTGCCACTTCGCCAGAGACACAGAAGGAGGAGGAGGAGGAAGAAGAGAGACAGGTGGTGGTGGAGCAGACAGACCTCATACAAGCAGCTTTTTGGAGGCGTGGTGGATGAACAAGCTCCAGCACAGAGCCCCATCTTGGATCCCTCCCAGCTGCAATCAGAGTTACCCAGTGTGCCGTGAAGGAAATGTAACGACCCTGTCCATGCTTGTTGGACCACGTGTCTAAAGCCACATGCACCTTGCTGATGACTGCCTTTCCCAATGACTCGATAACATGGTCTTCCATGTGCTGGTATAGTGCTGGAATGGCCTTCCATGAAAAGTAATGGTGTTTTGGAACCTGCCACTGTGGTACAGCACATTCAGAAAATTCACTGAAGGGAGCAGAGTCCACCAGCTGGAAAGGCAGCAGCTGCAATGCGAGTAATTTTGCTAATCTGGCATTTAGACGCTGTGCTTGAGATTATATTTTTTTCTTACGCTGCAGCAGCTGGGGCAACGTAATCTGACTGCGTAAATCTTCAGCTGATTGGATGCTGTCACATTGTGAGGAAGGACCTGGTACATCCATTACTGTAGCATCATCCCTGTCAGTGGAGGTTGTAGCAGGCAATGACATGGCAGGACATACAGTGGGGGTAGAGACAGATGAGGAGGAGGAGGACCTTTGCAAACTTTTGCGCCAACGGGATGCGTGGCAGGTGGTCATATGTTACCTCAAGCACGTGGTACCCAAGCATCCGGTGTCTTTCCCACGCTTGAGCCTCATCTGACATAAATTACAAATAGCAACGGTGCGGTCTGCTGCACATTTCTTAAAGAACTCCCAGACAGCAGAGTTCCTGGATGTGTGCTTTGAGACAACATAGAAACATAGAAACATAGAAAAATGTCGGCAGATAAGAACCTTTCGACCCATCTAGTCTGCCCAATTACATGGATACTTTACCTGGATTTATCTTTTGTTTAGGATAGCCTTATGCCTATCCCATGCTTGCTTAAATTCAATTACTGTTTTGGCCTCTACCACTTCTACTGGAAGACTGTTCCATGTATCCACCACCCTCTCAGTAAAATAATGCTTCCTGATGTTACTTTTAAACCTTTGCCCCTCTAATCTAAGACTATGTCCTCTTGTTTTGCTACTTTGTTTCCTTTTAAATATACTCCCTTCCTCTACCTTGTGGATTCCCTTTACGTATTTAAATGTTTCTATCATATCTCCTCTGTCTCGTCTTTATTCCAAGCTGTACATGTTAAGATCATTAAGCCTTTCCTGGTAACTTTTCTCCTTCAAGCCGTACACCATTTTAGTAGCCCTTCTCTGAACTCTCTCTAAGATGTCTATATCCTTCTGGAGATACGGTCTCCAGTACTGCACACAGTACTCCAAGTGAGGTCTCACCAGTGCTCTGTACAGTGGCATGAGCACTTCCCTTTTCCTACTGCTAATACCTCTCCCTACACAACCAAGCATTCTGCTAGCATTTCCCTCTGCTCTATTACATTGACTACTTACCCTTAGATCCTCTGAAATAATGACCCCTAAATCCCTTTCCTCAGATGTTGAGGTTAGGACTGTATCAAATATTCTATATTAAGCCCTTGGGTTTTTATGTCCCAGGTGCATTACCTTGCACTTATCCACATTAAAACTCAATTGCCACAACTCCGACCATTTTTTTAGTTTACCTAAATCATTTGTCATTTGGCTGATCCCTCCAGGAACGTCAACCCTGTTGCAAATCTTTGTGTCATCAGCAAAAAGACATACTTTTCCATTAATACGTTCTGCAATATCACTAATAAAAATATTAAAGAGAATGGGTCCAAGTACTGACCCCTGAGGTACCCCACTGGTAACAAGACCTTGCGCCGAATAAACTCCATTTACCACAACCCTCTGTTGTCTGTCACTCAGCCACTGCCTAATCCAGTCAACAATATTGGAATCCAAGCTCAAAGATTGCAATTATTGATAAGCCTTCTATGCGGAACAGTATCAAAAGCCTTACTGAAATATAAATAAGCAATGTCTACTGCACCACCTGTGTCTATTATTTTTGTTACCCAATCAAAAAAATCAATAAGATTAGTTTGGCATGATCTCCCTGAGGTAAACCCATGTTGTTTATGATCCTGTAATCTATGTGTTTTTAGATGTTCAACAATCCTTTCCTTTAACATGGTTTCCATTAATTTCCCCACTACTGACGTAAGACTACTGGCCTATAGTTCCCCGATTCCTCCCTACTACCCTTCTGCACCTGAGCAGCTCTGACATCTGATGCCTTGGACTGGCTAGTGCTACGGTTGGTAATAGAGGATGTTGTGCCTCGTGTTTGTTGTGCCTCCTACTCCTCACTTCGATCAGGCACCCAGGTGGAGTCAGTTACCTCATCATCATTGTCATCACCCCCTATCTCCACATCACTGGAGCCTACTTGGCAGTATGCTGCAGCTGCTGGAGCAACATGAGTGCCAGTTATTTGTGTGTCATCACTGGCACCCCCTTCCTCTAGGTTGATTATACTCCCTTCCTCAACCTCAGAGATTGAATCAGAGCACTGTACTTGCTGCGCATCCTCAAGCAGCATGTCACTGTAGTCAAACAATTCAGCTGACTCCGTGTGTGATAGTGAGGCTACGGCAGGAGTAGCTGTGGACATGGAAGCTGCATTAGATGCTTTGGCAGCTGAGGTGGACTGTAAAGCACTACAAGCCTGGCTGGCAGAGGACTCGGAGGATGAGGATGGCCTGGTTAGCCAATCCACCAAATCCTCTGTATGTTGCTGCTGCTTAAGACGGCCAGCACCAGTTAGAAAGGACAAGCGTGCCCCTGCAGAGGATGCACCACGTCCACCACGACCAGAGGAACAGCCTCCCGACACAGAGGCTGCTTGCCCTCTTATCTTTGTCTGGGAGCGTCTGCCTGTCCTTTTTGGTCTTTCTGACATGGTGAGTGATATATAGATTTTATATATATAGAACTCTGATTCAGCTCTGGTATAAAGATTAAAGATTTACAGAACTCTGGTATAACTCAGTGAGACACCCTGATAGCTGGCAGCCAGTGACAAGACACAGATTACAATTCCCAGAAATCTGCTAGAAGTATGTGGGACCCCCTGATAGCTGGCAGTGACAAGACACAGATCACCTCAATTCCCAAATATTTTGTAGCAATTACTGACCCCCAAAATACTGGATGTCAGTGAGAACACACAGATTAGAACAATTCCCAGATATTTTGTAGAAATGAGACCCTTCCAGAGACCCCCCCAGTTGCTGGTGGCAGACTGGCAGTGAGAACACACATTAACCCAACAACAATCTCCTCTCAAACATGTGCTGAAGAGCTGAGTGAAACCTTATATAGCGTGCTGCGGGACTTAGCTCTGTGAGCCCATGATTGAGCCATGATTGGCATAGTCTTGAACCTGTCTTGTACCTGACCTGTGGTCAGGTGCAAGGCTGTAGTCAATTACAAGCTTCAGGCCAGTGGAAAAGTGCATTGTGGTCCATTGTGGTGCATTGTGGGCGAACACGCGGTGAACATGCGGAAATGTTCATAGTTTGCGAACAGGCGATGTTCGATGCGAACTCCGAACCGATCGAACCGAACAGCTCATCCCTAGACTGCAGCAGTTTGAGTCAATAGAGCCGCTCTGGTCACACTGCAGGTCCTTTAATATAAAGGTATTCATGGATTATACTGCAGCAGTGATACAGGGGAAGTTTTTATAATAACTATTACCAAATAGAAAATAGTAAATTTAGTAATAAATTTATATTAAATTATGATATTACAAAATGAAATAAACTATATAAATGCTATACCTATGATAACATGTTGATTATGTGGTATGCCCTGGGGGAATTATTTGGGAAATGGGGAGATGTGAAAGCCCCCAGAATTGTTTGTTTGTTGCATATTTTTATAATTATAAAATTTAATCATTGCATGGTCTTGCTTGGTATCATTGGAAAGAGGAGACTCTGGCCTTTCCAATGATACCACATATGACCAACTGAAACTCACAGGTCTAGAGATACAGGTGTCATTTGGACCAATGTATCTCCTGTATAGGGAATTCCGTGCTAGGACCTACAGAGTTAATGTAAGGGGACAGGCCGAATCAGCAGAGCAAAGAGTGTCTGCCAATGTCACTGTGGGAGGCATGCAGCTCCTCACAGGGTCTCCCAGAGCCGAGTAAGCATCTTTGGTGACTCGGTGAATCATCAGTACCCAACTACCGGCCCTTCAGAAGTGCCCTGGTGAATTGGTTCATGAACCGGTTCTTTGAATCAGTAACAAATCACTGCTAACTACAAGTATATCACAACTTTTAATGTAAGCAGGGAGATATATTAACCCCTTCCCTGCGGAGGACGTGTGGTGAACGTCCTCATTAACTCCCGCTGTATGCGGAGGACATTACACGCACATCTTCCGCTTGGCGGGGGGCCAGGGAGATACTCACCTTTCTGGTCCGGGGGTCCCACAGCGTTCTGACTTCCTAGAAGTCAGACGCTGCTTTTATAGACCCTCCCGCTGTAATGACGACATTGCGTCGGACGTGATGATGTCATTTTCAGGCACACCCCCGCAAAGCCAGGAGATCGCCTGAAGGGGGGATCCTTTCGGATCCCTCTCCCTCCCATTCGGGAGTATCTACAAGCTCAAGACAGGCATCGCTTGGAAGGGTAGTGTCTGCCTGTATTTAACCCCATTTGGCACCGGATCGCGACCTAGTTCCGGTATGGGCCGCCATCTTGGATGGCAGCTCCACCTACGGGTCCCCCCCTCAGCACCTGACGTCATCATGGCGTGATGACGTCAGTTAGCCGGGGAACCCCTAGCTGCCCAGGGATTTCCCAAGGAAATCCCCTGGTGGATACCGGAACGGTGGCAGCTAGAGGGTCATGGATGGAGTCATTTGAAAGGCCAGAGCATTAATTTTTAAATTATACTAAATATGCCCATGTTTAAAGTAAGAATAAATAACTAAAAATAATAAAAAATAAAAAAAAAATTTAAAACTTGGGTTTTTTTGTGTGTTATTTTTATTAATGCAGCAATATTGTTCCCATTTCAATTATAATGTGAACAATGATGCTGCACTAACAATTTTTTTCTATGGGGGTGTTTGCTAAAAATCACTTTTCCCCCCCAAAAAAATGTAATGAGTCCCCATTTCTAATTTTTTTTTAACAAGCGCACCCCATAGAAAATATAACTGCAAAGGCTTGGATAATAAAATCTGGAAACAATTTACACGCTGTAGATGATTAAAAATTAAAATTTTATTGCATTTTTTGTTATAATATACAGGCAGGACATGACATATACATATAATAATGATATATTATGAATCTGCGGAATCTGCCGGAGAAAACAATATATAATATGTCTGGGTTGTATAATAAAACGTGGCTTTAAATCGCGTTTAAACATGATGAGCAAAAGCGATAAATAATTAGCTCAGCACACAGCGTTGAAATGGCTCAGCAATGAAGGGGTTAAAAATAACCACTAAATGGGGTTCACGAGATTCAACCCTTTTCAACATTGAAAGTGATTCACCAGTAAGTCATCCCAGTCTCCAAGGACAACCATCTAATACTCCAAATAGTCACTAAAACATAACTGTCATTAGTACGTTTTATTAAAAGAGTGAGAGAGCCTCTTTTCACAAATACACAAGCATGACCAACTCAATAACAAAAACCAAAAAGAAAATTTGTGTAATTCAACAAAACATAATAAGTAATTGACGTCAAGTAAAAAAAAGTATCAGATCTCCATGCATTTCCCTTAGTAATATTATAACATTTGAAATTCACAAATTTCTCTGAAAGTCACAGAAAAAGTTCATGATAGAGTTGGGCCCAATTACCACTATATTATTGAATACCTCTAGTAATGCACGCCATGCATAGTGCCCTTAATAGCACCAAATCACCAAGCAGCCGATTAGACACCCCAATAGGGGTCAAAGTCCAATAATCATGCATACGCCACCAATATTATAATTCATGTCCTGGTCTGCTGCCAAATATTGCACTGACTAACTAGACTCTATGTACAAAGAGTTATGGCATAGGGACCCTAACTTCTTGCAACCGACACGTGTTTTGCCATTTCTGGCACGTCAGGAGTTTGCCATTTTATTTTTCAATTTATCGATTACTTTCACTCTGTTTAACTCTTTCTGATACTAAACAAACAGTGTGCACTGTATGCAGACCAACAGATTAATCAGTTATGAGAATAGTTTACAGCTATCTTCATAATTCGATTAGTTATTGATTGACTAGTTGTTTCAGTAAGGGTAACCTCTACCCGAGTAAACCTCTCAGCAGCATACATCAAAAATGCATATATAGGAACCAAATCGTTTAATTCCATATACAGATTTATTAAAACAGAAAAACAACAAACAAGCACTTAAAGCAAAAGCGTATATCCTGTCTACATTCATAAGTATAAAAGCATTACATGGTGTTGCCTCACACTATGCGGTCTCCACTTAAAAAAAAAAAGCACGGTATTGTCACTCGAGTTAACTCTGTATCTTTATATTTGACAGTCACGTTCAGGCTTTTGCAGCTAATGAACTTGCTTTTTGTGGCCGTTTCTAAAGTTTGTTTTCTCCCCAAGCTCTCTTCGTAATACAATTTAACTCATAGTGCTAATAAATGTGAACATTTTAAATCGTGCTAGAATAGCTGAAATATTTTAACATCTTGACATAACAAACTAAGGAATCTTCTTTTTAAGTTGACACTTTGATTCTCAGGTCGAAGTTGAAGACCGAGCTTCTAACTCACTGCCTGAAAGAATCAGAAGAGCGTACAGCATACTTGAAGAACAGGTTAGTTACTAAATAGTGATCAGTATCTTGTTTATATGTTTTACATGGGGCATGAATTTATCTGTTTGTGTAAGCTAACTGGGTAAAATACAGATTTGGAATAATGATGATATCATAATTGTCAGGCACGCTCACGTACCTGAGGGTGGACGAACGGTTAGCCCTAAGTGAAAACAGGAGCCTCGAGTTCGTAGGAGAGAAACCAGTCCTTGTAGTGGCTGGGTTAACACAAATAATGAGGGCTGCCCTGTACTCAGGCCAACACCAACCAAGGGTACGTAACGGCTGTGCCGGTAAAGCAAGATAGAGTCACAATGCGGTACCAGTCCTTATAGTGGCTGGGTTTCGCACAAACAGGAGGTGAACCTATAAGGCAGGGACACAGGGAGGACAGGAACCAGTCCTTAGAGTGGCTGGTGTAAACGCTGGTAAGCCAGGAACGTATATCAGAAAGCCAAAGGGTATAGGCGAAAACAGAGTCGAGTAACAAGCCGGGTCAAGGGGTATAGAGGTACACAAGTCGAGAGAGATAGCCAGGTCATACACAGTAAGTCAAATTGAGTGAAATAAACGAGCACTTAAGGGTCAGACAGGCAAAACCACGAAAGGGCACTGAGGAATGGGAAAAGCAAGTTTAAATTTGGTGCCTTGCCTGCTGATTGGTGACGTCGCGCCGCCGGGAGGGCTAAATCCGGAACTGCCGGCGGCGCGCGCGCCTACTGCGCGCACACAGGACTCTGAGAGGACGCCGACCCCGGAGCCGGGAAGAAGGATGCCGGGTCGGCGGCCCGGCGGGACGCCGAGCCGGCGGCGCCCGCCGAGCCCTGACAGCACCCCCGCCTTGAGGAACGCCCACCGGGCGGCTGGGAGCCGGGCGATCGGGAAAACGACGATGAAAGGCGGAGACCAATCGAGGAGCATGAACGTCACGTGACGAAACCCATGTGCGATCCGCGGGACCATAGCCAGTCCAATGAACCAAATACTGCAACCGATTGCGGACATAACGGGAATCCAAGATGGACTCAATCTCATACTCGGGAGTCCCATCAACCACCACAGGGGGAGGAGGGGAGTCAGGGCGAGTAAAACGGTTGCAGGAGAGCGGCTTCAATAAAGAGACATGAAAGGAGTTGGGAATACGCAAAGAGACAGGCAATTGCAGTGCGTATACTACGGGATTGATACATCGGAGTATTTTATACGGACCGATAAAACGAGGCGCGAATTTCATAGACGGGACCTTCAGACGAATGTGGCGTGTGCTGAGCCAAACCCTGTCACCCACATGGTACACTGGTGGAGGTCTGCGCCTCCGATCAGCCGCCCGCTTCTGGCTCAAAGAAGCGGATTCTAGATTCAACCTGGTCTTCTCCCAAATAACCCGGAGCCTATCTAGGTGTTCCTCCAGGGCCGGAATGTTCTGGGGGGAGAACGAGGATGGAAAAATAGTGGGATGCATACCCGTGACTATTTCGAAAGGAGATGTTTTGTCGACTGTGATGTGGCGTTATACGCAAATTCTGCCCATGGTAACAGAGTAACCCAATCATCCTGTGCGTCAGAAATAAAACACCTTAAATAAGTCTCAAGCGTTTGGTTGGTTCTTTCGGCTAAACCGTTCGTTTGCGGGTGATACGCGGACGAAAAGGACAGTTTGACGCCCAACTGGTGACAGAAGCCTCTCCAGAACTTAGAGATAAACTGAGAACCCCGATCCGAGACGAGAACATTAGGAACACCATGTAATCTGAATATTTCTTTGGTGAAAATCTGTACTAGCTCGCTGGAGGAGGGGAGCTTCTTTAACGGAATAAAATGTGCCATTTTAGAGAAGCGATCGACAACCACAAAAATCACAGTATGACCAAGTGAAGGGGTTAGTTCCACTAGGAAGTCCATAGCTAAATGAGACCAAGGGCGCTCAGGGATCGGTAGGGGTTGGAGGAGGCCAGCAGGACAAAGGCGGGAGGATTTGGAACGGGTACAAACAAAACAGGTGGTTACGTAATCTTTTACATCCTTGGTAAGTGTCGGCCACCAAAGGTGTCGTTTAATCAAGTCAAGAGTTTTATTTACCCCAAAATGTCCAGCGAATTTGGATTCGTGAAAGAGCTGTAAAGCAGTGGGTACCTCTACAGAAGGAACGAATAGCTTATTCTGTGGTTTAGACGGGGGAGCCAGAGCCTGTTTAGAGAGTAAGAGGTTCCAGAAAGGAGACTCGACTCGTGTACTCAGAGAGGCTAAAATTTTCCTTTCGGGAACTATGGACACAGGTACAGACACTGGAGTTGCTAGGGGTTCATATTGTCTGGAGAGTGCGTCGGCCTTAACATTTTTAGACCCGGGTCTGTACGTAATGAGGAAGTCAAATCTGGTAAGAAAAAGGGCCCATCGAGCTTGTCTAGGGTTCAACCTTTTAGCCTCGGACAGGTAAATCAAATTTTTGTGGTCAGTGAGAATGGAAAACGGACAGGTGGAGCCCTCCAAGAGATGGCGCCATTCTTTTAAGGCCAAAATAATGGCTAACAATTCCCTGTCCCCAATGTCATAACGGGCCTCGGTAGGGGACAATTTCCTAGAATAAAAACCACAGGGTTGCATAGGCTTGTCATCAGCTGGACGTTGGGACAAGACGGCTCCTACCCCGGTTTCTGATGCGTCAACCTCTAAAACGAAGGGTCTATTGGGATCAGGGTGGTGTAGAATGGGAGCAGTGGAAAAGGCCTCCTTTAACCGTTCGAAAGCCTCCAGGGCACTGGAGGACCAATTCTGAGTGTCACCTCCCTTTCTCGTCAATGCTGTAATGGGTGCGATAATGGACGAAAAGCCCTTGATAAACCGTCTATAGTAATTGGAGAAGCCAATAAACCTTTGAATGGCCTTGAGGCCCTTGGGAAGAGGCCAGTGACTGATGGCCTCCAGTTTTTTTGGGATCCATCATGAAACCAGAGGAGGATATAACATAACCCAAAAACTGTACCTGTTGGACATCGAATAGGCATTTTTCTAGCTTGCAGTAGAGGCCGTTGGCCAAGAGCTTAGATAAGACGAGTCGTACATGTACGTGGTGGGTGTTCAGATCAGGGGAATGTATTAACACATCATCAAGATAAACCACGACAAAACAAGGGGTGTACTCTCGTAACACATCATTAATAAACGCCTGAAACACTGCTGGAGCGTTACATAAACCGAAGGGCATAACCAAGTACTCGTAATGCCCTAACCTGGTGTTAAACGCAGTCTTCCACTCATCCCCGTGTTTGATTCTTATTAAATTGTACGCTCCTCTGAGATCCAGTTTCGAAAAGATTTTGGAATGTTTCACTATCAGGGATCTTGGTGCTATCTAATTGCATGGGTTCGGGGGGTGAATGAGACTCGGGAAGCAAAAAGTACAGAAAACCGGGGAGGCTGCCTAACCGGTGGTCTTTTAGACCTCTCCTTAGTAAGTCGACGATGGCGAAGGCGTTCATCGATAAAGGACAGGTAAGTAATCAAGTCTTCCAGGTCCCCTGGGAGATCTCTGGCCGCTATCTCATCTTGCAACTCATCGTTCAGACCCTCAGAAAACACGGCTATCAAAGCCTCATTGTTCCAGTTCAATTCAGAAGCCAATGATCTAAACTCCAGAGCGTATTCACCCAGTGATCTCGCACCCTGGCGCAAGCGTAACAAGGATTTTGCGGCATTGGTTTTACGCCCGGGAGGGTCAAACACCCTACGAAAGGCCGACATAAAGTCACGATAATTATAGACAATCGGTTTATCGGTATCCCAAAGAGGGTTAGCCCAACTCAACGCTTTGTCGGTAAGATGGTTGATGACAAAAGCGATTTTGGCACGATCTGTAGGGTAAGACCACGGGGTTAATTCGAAATGAATGGAAATCTGGTTCAGAAAACCTCGACAGGCGGTAGGATCGCCCCCATAACGTACTGGAGGTAGCAAGTTAGGGTACGAGGTGGGCACAGAGAACGGTTCGGAAGGGAGAGGATTGACGGGAGGGGAAACCTCTACCTGGGTAGGGGCGGTACGGGTGAGCAACGTTTGGAGGGCCTGGGCGAACTGATCAAGACGGTGATCTTGCTCCTCCAAACGGCTTTCTAGACCAGAGAATTGCTGAGCGGTCCCTGCAAGGTCCATGGCCCTTTCGTGATGTCAGGCACGCTCACGTACCTGAGGGTGGACGAACGGTTAGCCCTAAGTGAAAACAGGAGAGCCTCGAGTTCGTAGGAGAGAAACCAGTCCTTGTAGTGGCTGGGTTAACACAAATAATGAGGGCTGCCCTGTACTCAGGCCAACACCAACCAAGGGTACGTAACGGCTGTGCCGGTAAAGCAAGATAGAGTCACAATGCGGTACCAGTCCTTATAGTGGCTGGGTTTCGCACAAACAGGAGGTGAACCTATAAGGCAGGGACACAGGGAGGACAGGAACCAGTCCTTAGAGTGGCTGGTGTAAACGCTGGTAAGCCAGGAACGTATATCAGAAAGCCAAAGGGTATAGGCGAAAACAGAGTCGAGTAACAAGCCGGGTCAAGGGGTATAGAGGTACACAAGTCGAGAGAGATAGCCAGGTCATACACAGTAAGTCAAATTGAGTGAAATAAACGAGCACTTAAGGGTCAGACAGGCAAAACCACGAAAGGGCACTGAGGAATGGGAAAAGCAAGTTTAAATTTGGTGCCTTGCCTGCTGATTGGTGACGTCGCGCCGCCGGGAGGGCTAAATCCGGAACTGCCGGCGGCGCGCGCGCCTACTGCGCGCACACAGGACTCTGAGAGGACGCCGACCCCGGAGCCGGGAAGAAGGATGCCGGGTCGGCGGCCCGGCGGGACGCCGAGCCGGCGGCGCCCGCCGAGCCCTGACAATAATATCCATATCAAAAAAGTTCAATAGACAATTTACAGATAATCATGTGATTGTACCCTACTCATTAAACATCTCAACCAGTGGTGGCTTATGAAATTTGTAGATAGTGGGGAGCTGCAATGTGACAACATATCTAGCTCTGTAAATTCCATCATTTGCCCCAGACCATAATTAAAAAGCAGGACCCAATTCCAACCAAGGTGAGATGCAGATTTATTTATTTATTTATTTATAAAGGATTTTACCAGGAAGGATACATTGAGATTTCTCTCGTTTTCAAGCATGTCCTGGTTCAAGAACATTGAAGTGTTACAGTTACAGAAATACAAAGTAATACAATGCAAGATATTAAAAAAAAAAAAAAAAACAACACAAATATACAGATTAACAGAAAAAATATGTAGGAAATATAGTCACTATGTTACATGTTTACAGGTGCATTCTGTATTGAGGTATGTTAGTAAGGAGCTTTTGAGTGACTTAAGACTGGGGGAAGATTTGATGATGTCTGGGAGGTTATTCCATAATTGTGGTGCTCTGTAGGAAAATGAGGACCGAGCCACTGTCTTTTTGTATTGTGGTATAGCAAGTAAGGTGCTGGTCCTGGATCGGAGGTTATAGGATGAGGGAGCTGCTGGGGGAAGCAGTCTATTCAGGTAGGGTGGCAGCTTCCCAGAGATGCTCTTAAACACCAGGCTGGAAAGGTGAAGGGTGCGTCTGGATTCCAGCGACGGCCAGTTTAGCTCTTTTAACATGTCACAATGGTGGGTCATGTAGTTACATTGTAGCGCAAAGCGGCAGAATGAGTTATACAATGTAGTAAGTTTATGAAGGTGTGTTTGCGGGGTGGCTGCATACACTACATCTCCGTAATCAATAGCCGGCATAAGCATTTGCTGTACAATCTGCTTTCTTACCGCGGGACTCAGGCAGGATTTGTTTCTGTACAGGGCACCTAGTTTGGGGTAAAGTTTAGTTGAGAGTTTTTCGATGTGGGGGCCAAAGGATAGATTAGGGTCCAACCACATACCTAGATATTTGAGAGATGTGACTGTGGTCAGCGTGCCATTTGATTTTGTCCCAACACATAGATGGGGATTTTGCAATTTGTGTAGTTTAGGTGCTGTTCCAAAGAGCATCGTTACAGTTTTGTCAGTATTTAAAAAAAGTTTGTTGTTTTTGATCCACTTTTCTACCTCTGTGAATTGTTCTTGCAGCACGGCCTCCAGCTGCGGGAGATTTGGTTTGCTGGTATAGATCACAGTGTCGTCTGCGTACATATGTACAGTTGAGGCTTTGCAGACGTTGGGCAGATCATTTATGAATATTGTGAACAGCAGGGGGCCTAGTATTGAGCCTTGGGGTACACCGCAAGTGACTGGGAGTGGGAGGGAGGAGCTGCCAGAAATTGACACATATTGTGATCGGTCGGATACATATGATTGAAACCAGGTTAGCGTGCGATCACCAATGCCAGAGTTTTTAAGTTTTTCTAACAAGATGCCATGGTCTACCGTGTCAAAGGCCTTGGCAAAATCAAGGAAGATGGCTCCAGTTAGGTTTCCTTGTTCCATCCCAGCCTGGATATCATTGCAGACTTTTAGAAGGGCGGTTGTAGTTGAGTGATTTGGACGAAAGCCTGATTGATCCGGGGTTAAGTAGTTCCAATATTGATAATAATGATGCAAAACTTGTGCACCAGCCGTTTTCCATTTGTTGAAAAAATTCCCCATCACGAGGACTTAATTCTCCCTTGTGCAATTTGAAATATAACCTTTATTGGGATATCCTAAAATCACTCACAGGCGAGCTCAGGGAGGATAGAAACCTCCCGCGGTGCAAAAGGGCTTTAAAATATCCAGAATGTGACTCATTAACATGAAATGCTATGCCATAGTCAGAATATGGTATTTTTTACAAGTTATGTCCCTTCAAGTCTCTTTAGTTTGGGACTCGTATACTCGCCCTATATCTGTACACAACATCCACACTCTTTAGTACCGAGAAGCACATCAATTTTAGAACTACACAGCTCCGTGCTACCCATATAGTACCAGCATCATGCCACAAAACAGTCACTATCCTATTGGAAAATCCACATAATCAATACCAATTGTATCAAATTCAGTTTTTAACCGCAAACATTGTTGCAGCAATAATGATAGTCTCTTGACACATAGTAATGTACAGTAAGGAAACGTGATATCCAAGACACAAGCAGAGTTTGAATCTTGGATGGAACAGGACGAGTTTAAAGTAAGCAGAGCGCTTGAGCTGTTATGCTGTATGACTCGAGTGCTGTGTTTAACATCACAGTTGTGATCTGGCCCATTGTGTTGACCTCCCACCCGCCCCTTATCTGGAATGCTCAGGACACAAAGCCTTCCAGATTTGTTCAGGATTCTGGAAAAAGTCTATGTCTGAGTCGTAAGCACAGGGTCAGCTTGTTTCTGTGCAGCATGTTACACGCTGGGCTACACAGAGTCTCCCAGCACCTACTGTGTTGCGCTGCAACTGTCGGAGCTGCGTCACCAAGCCGCAGGACCTGTTGGGAGGATCAAGGAGGTATAATTAAGATGTGGAAGGCTCTGAAAATTCCAGAATTCAGAGTCTTCCAAATAAGGGGTGACCAATCTGTATGGCTTTTATTTTGCCCCATTATTAGAACATTACCACTTATCCCAATGTAGATTAACTCCCCCACTGTGCCTCATTTTGCCATGAAGTGATTGTTACCGTTGTTTGCAGATGTGGTAAACTACCGTGGAATAATGGTGCTTAGTATAAAATGTGTCTGTGTAGAGCAATCTCCCACGGTTCCTTCAAGAGGATGCTAGATGCTCTCTCTGACTGGTAAGATGCAGGAGATGCTGTACTTACAGACTGAACACCTGCTATCTGAAATGCTTTGGACCGTGAGCATTTAACCCTTTCGCTGCTGAGGCTTTTCACACCTCTGTGCTGAGGTCATTTTTACCGATTTTGCTCATCATGTTTAAACGTGTTTTGAAGGCTTATTTTAGTATATGACCCAGACATATTATATATCGTTCTTTCCGTCAGACTCGGTAGATTCATAATATGTCATCATTATATGTATACGTTATGTCATGTCTGTATATTATAACAAAAAATGCAATAAAATATGTATTTTCAATAATTTACAATGTGTAAAGTGTTTTTTTTCACATTTTAACATGCGAGCAATTGCGGTTATATTTTGTATGGGGTGCGCTTGTTAAAAAAATTAGAGATGGGGTCTCGTTACATTTTTTTTGGGGAAAATTACACGATTTTTAACAAACGCACCGCATACAAAAATCGTTAGTGCAGCATCATTGTTCACATTATAATTGAAATGGGAACAATATTGCTGCATTAACGAACCAAAAAAAATAAAAAAATGTTTATTTTTTTTTTTATAATTTTTTTTTAAATATATTTTTATTTTTAATTTTTATTTTTTTTAAAAAAAGTTTTTTCACTTTCGTGTTTGGTATTGTTGGAACAGCCATGCTCTGGCCGATCCAACCATACCAAACTTTAACCCCTAGCTGCCACGGATCGGGAGATAGGGAGTTCATTGGAACTCCCTATCTCCACCGTTGGTGGCAGTTAGGGGTTAACTCTAGGACTGGCGTCATCGTGCTATGCACGATGACGCCAGTCCTCAGGGGGAGTTCCCGGAGGCTTGGCCGACATCCAAGATGTCGGCCAGCTCCGGGAAAGGATCACGAACCGGCGCTTTTCAGCGCCGATTAACGATCCAGCTCCCCAGGGGTTAATGCCAGGCACCATTTGGAAGGGCAGGCTGTGCCCTTCCAAATGGTGCCTGGGTTAACCCCCGCAACGCCGCCGATCGGGAGGGAGAGAGGTCCGAAGGACCTCCCCCCTCCCTTTCAGGCGCCTCCTCCGCACATGCGGGGGGGGCGCCTGAACTATGTGTCATCGCGCTGCCGCGATGACACCTAATTTCAGCGGCGGCGGTTCCGGATGCTGGGCTGACATCGAGGATGTCAGCCCGCACTGGGGGGGCCAGCGATCGGCCGGAACCCGGCCGAACGCTGACCCCAAAGTGAGGACGCGCTCAGCGCGTCCTCAGCACACCAGCAGCCATGCGGAGGACGCGCTCAGCGCGTCCTCCGCATCGAAGTGGTTAAGAGAAGGGGATTTTCCATTTTTTCTGGAGCCCTGTCAGGATTCCAAATAGCCAGAAGGAAAGAGGGAAATGGCAGTGTGTGCCTTTACCCCTTCACTACCAAGTAATTTTCCAAAAAAATTGTCAGAAACCAGTGATTTTTTGTAATATTCATTTTAATTATACAGTAAGAAATATTTTAGCATATACCCATTGTATTTCTTTCTGTAAATAACCTATTTGGCCAGTAGACTGCACAATCTGCTGCCAAATTGAGTTACAGCTGCAGCTCAATTTTTTTCCTTTTTTTTTCTTCTGCATCGGCTGCTGGCTGCCCGATGTCAAGCATTCATCAGCTGATTTTACACAGTTTTAACTCTTTGGGCATTATGCCCTTAGAGCTAAATCTTTGGGGGCACCTTCTGCAGCCCAAAAGCAAACAACATTTATTTGTAGCAAATTTCATTTGCTTTGGGCTGCAGATCTGCAGATCAAGGTATCTCGATATCTGGGCACCGGATGGTGCCTTTGAAGCCCAAGATATCTCAATCTTGTTAGTGAAGGAGTTAAGGGACATCTTGCGCAGCACGAGCAGGGGACTCTGTGGGACATGCTGTGGACTGCCACCAAGGGAAAAGCTGTGCAGCCTCAATGTGTTTCTAGCCATTAATGCACAGCATTCCAATGCTGAAGCTGCACAGCATAGTCCAGTGCATCCATCTTGGTGCTGAGGAACACACTGCTGCGCCAGATGGTACAAGAGAATTGAGGATGAGGCAGGAAGGTGAGAAACAACAATGATGGAAAAGCTCGGTCTTTGAAATCTGTAGCGGGATTCGCAACCTGTAGTGTCAAATCTCTGAATAGAACATTGCTTTATTATTACACAGATTAATCGCATGTCTGTTGCAGAAACCTTCACAGATTCACACAGCACACCAATTTGTAGTGCCATCAATATGCTGCAACGTGGTTACATTTATTAAAGGAATATCTGAAAATTAAATATGTATGCAAAATAAAGAAAACAAATAGCAGCTGTTATATTTAAGCGCCAGCAAATACTGAACATGGATTGTTATAGTTTTGTGTTCTTTTTGGGTGTGTAATTTACTATTGTTTTTTTTTCCTCTGTTCACATTTACAGATCAGAGAAAACATTGAAAGGTTTGGAAACCTGCAACGTCAATTTGTAGAAACTGTAAAAGAATGCATCAAACAATTGCACAGTATCGCAGATGATGTGGACAAGTTCCATAAAGGATCCATCATTGCAAGCGTTGCCGGGAGCTCCTTTGGAATAGCAGGTGGTATTGCCACTATCGTAGGACTTTGCCTGGCTCCTGTCACGTTTGGGGCATCTCTGATTGTAACAGGCGTTGGCATTGGAGTGGCTACTGCTGGGGGAGTCACTGGTGCCGCGGCATCTATTGCTGACAGGTTTAACATTAAGGCTAAATGCAATAAAGTTGAGGAGATTATAAAGGAAATCAACAATATGAGAGAAAATATGCAGGCTACGTTAAGACAAATTGATATTTTAATTATTGAAATGATTGATTTATTGGGCTTGAACTCTGATTTTGTCAGAGTTGGTGTAAGAGGTGCATATGCAGCAGTGGAGATTGCTCGGCTGGTTCAACTGGCCAATCTAGCAGCTAATGCAGCTCGGGGGGCCCAGATAGCTGCCCGAGGGGCACAGGCTGCTGCAGCTGTGACTGGGGTCTTTGCTGCGCTTTTTATAGTGGTTGATACAGTGTTTTTATTCAAAGCAGCAATGGAGCTAATAGATGGTGCAAAGTCAGAGGAGGCAGCAAAGATCAGATATATCGCTGACCAGTTAGCGGAAGATTGTAATCAGATGCATATAGTTGAGAGTGACTTTTTCTTAAATCAGGAACACAGTTTTATTTCAAGCATACAACCAGATTTGAGTGGGACATGACATTGATCATATCACTTTTTGATTATAACCATATAGCTGAAAACACAAATTTGGGATTAAGCACTAATATTGTAATGGTAAATTTCCAATTGACATAAACTGTTCAGTTATAGCATAACGGCCAATGATTTGTGGCATATATGCTACTTATGATATAATACGGAAGACAATAGTAGCAGTAGCTGCTAATAAACTTATATTGTTAGGAATATTGTTCTGTGCTGATGGATGATTTGTCAAACAGATTGTACTGTAGCAGCGAATAATTAACATCAACAAATATTCAGCAAAATATCATCTTAGAATGCCTATAGCTACAAAATGTTTAAAGCACCGAAACATTAAAAATTAAGTAACAAAGCTTCTCAGACCATTCGAGAGGAACAGCAACGATTTAGGAACCAGTTTTACTCAAATCTTGCTAAATTGGTATGTACTTGAATAATCCTTGATTAAAGATGAATTGTTTTGTTATATAATCGTTTTTATTGTTTATAACAGATAAGATCAATGAAATGTATAGGGTGTAATGTATAAAAAAACTATAGAAGGTAAATAAAGTGTTGATCGGACTGTGCATAGGTTTGGTGAATACAAATTAAAGATTCCTCGTTCACTGCCGTAATAGGGAAGTTGGGCTTGCACCGAGAAGGGGATGTAGGAGTTATGAGCATATTTTGATTATGATTAGGGATGAGCTGTTCGGTTCGGACGGTTCGGAGTTCGGGCGGAACTTAGTCTGTTTGTTTAGATCGCGAACTCCGAACATTTCCGGGTAGTTCGGAGCAAGTTCGACCACAATGCATCACAATGGCCCACTATGCACTTTCCCACTGGCCTGAAGCTTGTAATTGGCTACAGCCTTGCACCTGACCACAGGTCTGATGCAAGACAGGTTCAACACTATGCCAATCACGGCTCAGAGTCCTGATTGGGCAAATGTTGCCCAATCATGGGCTCACAGAGCTAAGTCCCGCAGCACACTATATAAGGTTTCCACGCCCTGCTTCACCACGCATTTGAGAGGAGATTTCATAGGAGATTGTTGTTCTGTGTTGTTACTGCCGGTCTGCCACGCTACTGGGGGGTCTCATTTCTACCAAATAACTGGGAATTGAGGTGATCTTCGGTGTCTTGTCACTGTGCCAGTAAGTATTTTGGGGCTCACTAATTTATACAAAACATTTGGGAATTGAGGTGATCTTCTGTGTCTTGTCACTGTGCCAGTAAGTATTTTGGGGCTCACTAATTTATACAAAACATTTGGGAATTGAGGTGATCTTCTGTGTCTTGTCACTGCCAGCAAGTATTTTGGGGCTCACTAATTTCTACAAAATATTTGGGAATTGAGGTGATCTGTGTCTTGTCACATAGCCAGTACCACGCAGTATTTTGGGGCTCACTAATTTCTACAAAATATTTGGGAATTGAGGTGATCTGTGTCTTGTCACATAGCCAGTACCACGCAGTATTTTGGGGCTCACTAATTTCTACAAAATATTTGGGAATTGTTATAATACGTGTGTTCTCACTGGCTGTCACCCATCAGGGGATCACACTGATTTAAAGGAGGTTTCTGCGATTTGTAATCTGTGTCTTCTCACTGCCAGCAATCAGGGGGTCCCACATACTTCTAGCAGAATTATGCGAATTGTAATTTGTGTCTTCTCTTTCTCACTGCCACACATCAGGGGGTCACACTGATTTATAGGAGGTTTCTGCGACTTGTAATTTGTGTCTTCTCACTGCCAGAAATCAGGGGGTCACACTGATTTAAAGGAGGTTTCTGACACTTGTAATCTGTGTCTTCTCACTGCCAGCAATCAGGGGGTCCCACATACTTCTAGCAGAATTATGCGAATTGTAATTTGTGTCTTCTCACTGCCACACATCAGGGGGTCACACTGATTTATAAGAGGTTTCTGCGACTTGTAATTTGTGTCTTCTCACTGCCAGCAATCAAGGGGTCTCACTGATTTATAAAAGGTTTCACTGCCACCCATCAGGGGTCTCACTGATTTATAGGAGGTTTCACTGCCACCCATCAAGAGGTCTCACTGATTTATAAGAGGTTTCAGAGATTTGTAATCTGTGGCTTCTCACTTCCACCCATCAAGGGGTCTCACTTATTTATAGGAGGTTTCACTGCCACCCATCAAGGGGTCTCACTGATTTATAAGAGGTTTCTGAGATTTGTAATCTGTGGCTTCTCACTGCCACCCATCAAGGGGTCTCACTGATTTATAAGCGGTTTCACTGCCACCCATCAGGGGTCTCACTGATTTATAGGAGGTTTCACTGCCACCCATCAGGGGGTCTCACTGATTTATAAGAGCTTTCTAAGATTTGTAATCTTTGGCTTCTCACTGCCACCCATCAAGGGGTCTCACTGATTTATAAGCGGTTTCAGATATTTGTAATCTGTGGCTTCTCACTGCCACCCATCAGGGGGTCACACTGATTTACAGGATGTTTCTGAGATTTGTAATCTGTGGCTTCTCACTGCCACCCATCAAGGGGTCTCACTGATTTATAAGCTGTTTCAATGCCACCCATCAGGGGGTCACACTGATTTACAGGAGGTTTCTGAGATTTGTAATCTGTGGCTTCTCACTGCCACCCATCAAGGGGTCTCACTGATTAATAAGCGGTTTCACTGCCACCCATCAGGGGGTCTCACTGATTTATAGGAGGTTTCACTGCCACCCATCAAGGGGTCTCACTGATTTATAAGAGCTTTCTGAGATTTTTAATCTGTGGCTTCTCACTGCCACCCATCAAGGGGTCTCACTGATTTATAAGCGGTTTCACTGCCACCCATCAGGAGTCTCACTGATTTATAAGAGGTTTCTGAGATTTGTAATCTGTGGCCTGGGTCCCTGATCGAACAGAGGAATCAAGTGAGGAGGAGGAGGGGGGAGGAGGAGGAGGAGGAGGCACAGCAAACACGAGGCACAACATCCTCTATGACCAACCGTAGCACTAGCCAGTCCAAGGCATTAGATGTCAGAGCTGCTCCGGTGCAGAGCGCTGTTGTCTCAAAGCACACACGCAGGAACTCTGCTGTCTGCTGGGAGTTCTTTAAGAAATGTGCAGCAGACCGCACCATTGCTATTTGTAATCTATGTCAGATGAGGCTGAAGCGTGGGAAAGAAACTGGATGCTTGAGTACCACGTGCTTGAGGCGACATATGACCTCCTGCCACACATCCTGTTGGCGCAAAACTTTGCGTAGGTCCTCCTCCTCCTCCTCATCTGTCTCTACCCCCACTGTATGTCCTGCCATGTCATTGCCTACAACCTCCACTGAGGGGGATGATGCTACAGTAATGGATGTGCCAGCTCCTTCACAATGTGACAGTACCCCCATCAGCTGAAGATTTACGCAGTCAGATTACGTTGCCGCAGCTGCTGCAGCGTAAGAAAAAATATAGTCCCAACCATCCCCAAGCACAGCGTCTAAATGTCATCTTAGCAAAATTACTCGCATTGCAGCTGCTGCCTTTCCAGCTGGTGGACTCTGCTCCTTTCCGTGAATTTGCTGAATGTGCTGTACCACAGTGTCAGGTTCCAAAACGGCATTACTTTTCACGCAAGGCCATTCCAGCACTATACCAGCACGTGGAAGACAATGTTATCCAGTCATTGGGAAAGGCAGTCAGCAGCAAGGTGTATGTGACTTTAGACACGTGGTCCAGCAAGCATGGACAGGGTCGTTACATTTCCTTCACGGCACACTGGGTAACTCTGATTGCAGCTGGGAGGGATCTAAGACGGGACTCTGTGCTGGAGCTTGTTCATCCACCATGCCTCCAGAAAGCTGCTTGTATGAGGTCTGTCTGCTCCACCACCACCACCACCTCTCCCTCTTCCTCCTCCTCCTCCTTCTGTGCCTCTGGAAAAGTGGCAGTTAAACCGACGCCTGACAGGGTCTACGCAATGGCTCAAGCAAAAAGAAGCCATACTGTGCTTGAGCTGGTTTGTTTAGGGGACAGGAGCCACACTGGGCCAGAAATTCTGTCAGCTCTGCAGGGCCAGGTGCACAGATGGTTAACACCACGCCAGCTTCAGCTGGAAATGATCGTCTGTGATAATGGCAGCAACCTTCTCTCCGCCCTACGCAAGGGTAAATTGACGCATGTACCATGCCTAGCACACATCCTAAATCTGGTGGTACAGCGTTTCCTAGCCAGGTACCCAGGGCTGACAGAGTTTCTCAGCCAGGCCAGAAAAGTCTGCAGCCACTTCAGTTGGTCATTCCCAGCAAGTGTTCGCCTGGCATAAATTCAAAGACAATTCCACCTTCCCACAAACCGTCTGATCTGTGACATGCCCACCAGGTGGAACTCGACAATGGCAATGCTGCAGCATTTGCACAAGCAGCAGAGGGCCATCAATGAGTAGCTGTGTGAGTATGGCACAAGGAAATGTTCAGGTCAACTTGTTCCACCCCCCCCCACAGGCACGCACATAATCTCCATAGGCAGTGGAGGTTCTGTTTCCACAGGTGTACTGTGATAGTCTATAGAGACAGGAGGGTCAGACTCCTCAGGTCTGGGGGTTTCGTACTCAATGGGCAGTTCGGGTTCTTCCTCCTCTCCTGCATAGTCCTCCAGAGACTCCCTACCCCTTGGTACAGCGGGCTTGAGTCTTCTGGGTGCAGGCTTAGGTGTAGGAGGTTTTCTGGGCATAGACTTGGGAACTGGGGGCCTAGGAACAGGCTCCCAGTACCTGAGATGTCTTTGGAGCAGGCTTGGGCTCAGGTCAGGTGCAGCGAGCTTAGCATGGGGTGCCTCTTTAAGCACCGGAGTTTTTTCAAACAGTCTTTTTCATTGGGGTTTGCTGGGAGACCCTAGCCGTCTCGGGTGTGGGAGCTGGCCTTTTTGGGGGTGTTACGGGACAGGCTGCGAGTCAGTGGTCTCTGGAGTGTCACGTCTCGGCCTTGTCCCCTGGTGGTGAAGGGCCTTCATGTTTGGTTTTCCCCTATGGTGTGTCTGGCTGTGCTGTTTAGGGCTGATCTGGGGTTCTGTTGTGATCTCCTGGTCTGGGGTCACATGGCCCAATCGCACAGACCCACTCCCTATATATTCCCAGCAGCACAGAGCCTCATTGACTGTTTGTGGAGTTTGATGGTGGTTCTGTCTGGTTCGTGTTCCCTGAGTTGACTTGCTGCAAAGCATTCCTGTTCAAGTATTTTCGGGTTCTGACCTCGGCTTTATTCCTGACTATCCCTTCTACTCACTCTTGGTACTGTATATTCTGATCTGTTGCCAACCTCTGCCTGATTGACGATTCTTGTATGTTTCATGTTTTATGTACCTTGTCTGCATTAGTCTAGTATATATTCAGAGGCCGCTTATAAGGACCTCTTTAGTATAGTCTGTCTGTTTTGTTTACTGTCCTGCAGCCTGCTCACTTCACGGATTTTCAGGTGTATCATTGTGTTTCTCTGACTGCCCTGCAGCCTGCTCAATTCACGGATTTGCAGGCGTATCATTGTGTTTCTGAGCGTCTCCTAAGTTGTCTGTCGGTCTTGAAGCCTTCGGAGCTTAGTGGCAATTCTGTTCTGTTTTTTGGTGCTCCTTGGTTTTGGAGAAATCAGTCTGTCCTTGTGTCCAGTCAGTAACTCACCTGCCTAAAGGGCTTCATCTCCTGTTCCAAGCCACCACGATGGCCCAAGCAGGGGCTAACCGTTACATTGAGGCACAGTATATACATAGACCCTCGGCCTCTGCCATCCTCCTGGCGTGCTCCTCTGTAGTAAGCGGGCCTCTAGGCTTCTTTCCTGGGGCAACACACACTTTAGGAAGGGTGCTTCTTAGGGAGGCCATAACAGTCCATAGCTCCTCCACTACAACGCATAACAGGTGGGCCAGATCTTCCAGGGCTGTAGCATCCCTGTGGGCTCAGTTGTTGGGCTTTGCATTATGTCAGGGTGGCACCTGGCATTCGCCGTGGTGGGACCCATGTTCAGGTGGTTAGAGCCCTTTAGGCAGGGATATGCTGGAGGTACCTGGGAGTTAGCTGACTGAGGCAGGTCAGAGTCCATGGCGAGGTACAAAGGGAGCAAGCAAAAGAGTAGTCAGGACGTTCCGTGGTCTGTGGCTGGCAGCAATGAGGCAAGGTGGGTGGGTCAAGCAGGGTCTGGTACACGGTTGATAGCAGGATAACAGAGGGGTCAGAACACTTTCAGGGAATGACTTGCAATGCAAAGCCAAGTTGCAAGGGGAGGATTCTCTTTTATTGACAGACAGGAGGGTGCGGCGTGTGTTTGGTGTTTACACTTTGGTTAACCCCTATCAGTGCCAGGGGCGGATCCAGAGCCTAGTCTCGGGAGGGGCAGTGACCGAAAATAAGTTGTTGCTTACAGAACTAAAATATTTAACGTATCATACAGTCCTAACTGAATCCCACTGAATGTAAAGGTCACAGTCACACAGTGAACTGAACTCCCCAAGCTGAAGTTGAATTTGAACATTCTATGTTATCCCGTTCATCTATACAAATTCCTGGGTTCATTTCTGGGGTTCAGTGACACCCCATCCCTTCCTTCCCTAGCAAGCACCACACATGACGCACTGCGCAGCCAGGTACCTTGTGTTTGGCTGTTGAACCTTGGGCAGGCTATGGATGGCACAGACGGGCGACGGAGGATGGTAGTTCTTCTGTGTCCCACTCTAGTCTCCTCTAACTGTCTGACTCATCTCTAATGCATGCAGGCCAGGCCAGGCCCAATCACTCTGCGCAAGACACGAGTGGCGTGCGCACGCAGCAGCCTGCCGCCCACGCACTGGCTGGTCCCGCAGTGCAGACAGTATGGAGCCTCCTGCTGCTATTGCCTCTCCCGCCCACGTGAGAGGCAGCAGCCTGGCGCATGCGCACTGCGTCACGACCTGGAAATCACATGACAGCTGCGCGCACTGAATGTGGCCGGTCGGCCAGTGGCAGCATCTCACTCAGAGTGTCTGAGATCATGGTATCGTCAATCCAGGCTGCCCGGCCACCCGCAGCCGCTGCGTGGCTTCACTCTGTTTGTTTTCAGACAGTAGATGGACAGTGCTTCAGTTAGCGCTAGCACTGGCGGCGGCCAGCGGTAATATTTTCTCAGGGGGGGCAATTGCCCTGTTGCCCCCCCTGGATCCGCCCCTGATCAGTGCTGGCAAAGTCTGAGGCAGCACTTTACATAGTTAGCACTGATGTAGGTCTGGTTGTTGCACACACGGGTGCTGATCCCTGACACTGTCAAGGCCACAGTCTTTATGCCGACAGCATTCCTGCAGGTCCTACTCAGATCAGACAGGAGGAGGATGAGGAGGAATATTTAAGTTGTGGGGGCATTGAAGGTGGGGATTCCTCAAGGGAGGGCTTTGTGTCCCCAGAAACCTAAGGACTAGTACGTGGCTGGGAGGAGGTAGTGCACGATAGGGTCATCCTTATTGACCAGGAAGACTCGGAAGCTAATGCCACCTCCATCCTACGCTGCATGGGCTCCCTTATTATGCAAAGCCTGCTAAAGGACCCCAGGATTCGTGCTATCAAGGAGAGGGATCATTACTGGTTGGCAACCCTTCTTGATCCACGATACAAGGTGTGATAAAGGCACTGGATGCAAGGTTCGATTGTCCCACTTTTATTCAACTCATAAAAGCAGCAGGGTACAGCAGCTCATCAAAAACAAACAAAATATCAAAATAAACACCTACTCCATCTATGGAGCCTAACTAAACAACACTATTTCTCTCTAACAGATACTGGCCAGCTAAGCTGGTTCCCAGTCAAACAGCGTACCTTTTTCTAGCACATAAACGTCAGGAGTTCCTCTCCTCGCTTCATCCAGCACACAGATTGACCCTACAACAGCTTTCTCTCTCTGTCTGTCGGTCTGTTTGTCTCTCCTCTGGAACCACACACCTATATGGGCAGTGCAGTCTTAATTAGGCCTTGTGTCTGAATTAACCCTTTAGTGGGAAAATAGCATTCCTCAGATGCCTAATATCCCTGTGATCTACAACCCTGCCCCTCACCCTGTCACAAAGGGTAAAGTTTCAGAGCTCATCCTGCCCGCACAGAGGGAGCACTGGATGAAAAAACTTGGGGACGCTCTAAAGCGACACTTGTGTAACACCTTTCCAGGCACTGGTAGGTTACCAAGTGATGACACACGTGCTTCTGAGGCTGCGGATGATCATAGGAATAGTGGTGAAGGGCAGGGCCGCTTGACTGATGCATCTTTAAATTTGTTTAGTCCACGAAGCCCAGGGATGTCAAATGTAGGCACCCATTGCCAGCGTCTTCACCATATGGTGCAGGACTACCTAGGGGCAAGGGCAGACCTGGATACCTTTCCAGCAGATGATCCACTGGCTTACTGGGTGTTGAGATTGGATCACTGGCCAGAACTTAGCCAATATGCTATGCAGCTACTAGGTTGCCCTTCATCTAGCGTGCTTTCTGAAAGGACGTTCAGTGCCGCTGCAGGTTTTGTCACAGATAAAAGAGTGCGTCTGTCCACCGACTCAGTAGACCAGCCGACATTTATAAAAATGAATCAGTCCTGGATCAGCAGTTATCAATCCCCTGATGCTGTCTGACGTAACAGAATAGATCGGGGATGTCTTCTGCATTCACAAATCCTCCAGCACTGAACTCTTCCACAATACCACAAAAGGGTTACTGTGTGATGATACTTGCTGGCCTGTCACCAAAGGCACAATATCTGGGTGCACTGACGCCCATTACCAGATTCATATATTTTCAATATAGGACCACATGGTCCACCCCTGCATTCTTCCACAATACCACAGAGGGGTTACTGTATGATTGTACTTGCTGGCCTGGCACCAAAAGCACAATATTTGGGTTTACTGCCACTGACGCCTGTATCAGATTCATATCCTCAGAGGGGTTACAGTGTGACGGCACTGTTGGGGATGCTAAAGACCCAATTTTAAAGCACCTATTGTTACTTTCATCCAAAGCCTGCATAAGTTTCACGATAATAGCCAAAAAATCAGTAAACTTTTTCTGCGTGTCCAAAAAGGTCTCCTCTTTTCATACAGACTGCCGCTCCAAGCAGTTGTTTATGAATAGATTAACCACTTGAATGCTAAGGACGCGCTCAGCGCGTCCTCAGCATTCCCCCTGGTATGCGGAGGACGCGCTGAGCGCGTCCTCGCATTGGGGTCAGCGTTCGGCCGGGTTCCGGCCGATCGCTGGCCCCTCCGGTGCGGGCTGACATCCTGGATGTCAGCCCGGCATCCGGAGCAGTGGCCGCCATTATTATGTGTCATCGCGCCCCCGCGATGACACATAATTCAGGCGCCCCCCCCGCATGTGCGGAGGAGGCGCCTGAAAGGGAGGGGGGGAGGTCCTTCGGACCTCTCTCCCTCCCGATCGGCGGCTCACAGGGGCTTAACCCAGGCATCATTTGGAAGGGCACAGCCTGCCCTTCCAAATGATGCCTGGCATTAACCCCTGGGGAGCTGGATCGCAAATCGGCGCTGAAAAGCGCCGATTTGCGATCCTTCCCGGGAGCTGGCCGACATCTTGGATGTCGGCCAAGCTTCCGGGAACTCCCCCAGAGGACTGGCGTCATCGTGCGCAGCACGATGACGCCAGTCCTAGCATTAACCCCTAACTGCCACGAAGTGTGGAGATAGGGAGTTCCAATGAACTCCCTATCTCCCGATCCGTGGCAGTTAGGGGTTAAATTTTGATATCGTTGGATCGGCCAGAGCATGGCCGTTCCAACGATACCAAACATGAAAGTAAAAAAATTGTAAAAAAAAAAAAAAAAAAAAATAAAAATAAAAAAAAATTAAAAAAAAAAATAATAAAAAAAAAATAAACACTTTTTTTTTTTTTTTTGGTTTGTTAATGCAGCAATATTGTTCCCATTTCAATTATAATGTGAACAATGATGCTGCATTAACGATTTTTGTATGCGGTGCGTTTGTTAAAAATGGTGTCATTTTCCCCAAAAAAAAATGTAACGAGACCCCATCTCTAATTTTTTTAACAAGCGCACCCCATACAAAATATAACCGCAATTGCTCGCATGTTAAAATGTGGAAAAAAACACTTTACACGCTGTAAATTATTGAAAATACATATTTTATTGCATTTTTTGTTATAATATACAAACATGACATAACGTATACATATAATAATGACATATTATGAATCTACCGAGTCTGACGGAAAGAACGATATATAATATGTCGATGTCATATACTAAAATAAGCCTTCAAAACACGTTTAAACATGATGCGCAAAACAGGTAAAAAATGACCTCAGCACAGGGGCGGGAAAAGCCTCAGCAGCGAAAGGGTTAAAGGAAAAGCATTTACCGTCATTTGAAACGTCATTTTTTTTGTTTTTAAATGTTTTTATACATCCTAGAAATCCGCCACTTCACAGGCTGGTTATGGGGACCTCCTAGGCATGATATTTGAAGGAATTTTTCGTTTTTATTTTTAACCCTTATTTCATGGAAAAGTCACTGTCCCTTTAAAAATGTTTTTTTTAAAACTTTTTGTCCTTGTTTCCTGTCCCCCAGGGCACAACCCGGACCCCCATACACCTTTTATGACAAATATCTAGCATATATGCCCTCTTGGAGGGCACTCAAAAAAACGAATTTTCAGCCCCATTGATTTTAATTGAGTTCGGGTTCGGATCCGAACATTTGGAAAGTTCGGGTTCGGGTCCGAAACGAACTCGGGGGGTGTTCGGCTCATCCCTAATTATGATCAGAGACAGGTAAAAGGTTTCACACATTATCCTGTGGAGGAGAGCGGGCTGAGGTTTCAAATCCCAGTCATGGTGCCTAACGACCTCTTGGCCAACCAGGTATAACATAATACAGCCAGAAGAACCAACATTTGTTGCTCTCTTCTAGCATTCCCCCAGCAGAGAAAATGAGTTCCTCTGCTATTCCAGAATGCTTGGAGCCATTCTCAAAAGGAAGGTGGAACTGGATCTGTCCAACACATCAGAAATAAGGCACTTGCGGCATTTAATAATCTAATGACTACAGTATTTTTTGGAAGCAGGGATGCAAAGTGAAGTATGACTTAAAAGCAGCTCCTCCAGGGTGAAGGGTGGTGGGTCCACTACAAGTTCCGCCGTGATTCTATATATTTGTTGCCAGTACTGTTGAATAGCTGTACAAGACTACCACATATGAAATATATAAGCACATCGCTCTCTGCATTGCCAGCAAGTATCACTCCTATTGGGGTTGGTGGGGGTGCTGTGCCATTGTGTGAATAATTTGCAGGTAGATTCTTTGGTATGAGATGCTATGGAGCATAAGTAAGGGTGCAGATTTTGGCATAGTCAAAATCTAAGAACAATATCCGGATATCCAATTCACAACTAGACCTACACAGCGATGACTCTGTTGCTGCAGCAGGGAAAAGCGTAAAGATATTCCATTTACAGAGAATACGATTCTAGAAGTGAGGCGTTTGAAGACGTTCTTCCGTCCGTTCATCTGTTGTTGTAAAGAGGCCATGAAACATAGGCATTTCAGAAGTTTATCGAAATTAAAACGAGTCTGGAAGGAATCCGGTAGGCTAATCTGAATGGGTCCCAATGCTTTCCCCCCATCCAGAAAAGGTTGGGGTGCTCAGTGGTGGCATCTATATTATTGGTGACAGATTGAAAGTGTGTGAGTAGGTGGGCAACATTTAAGTGGAGAGGGGAAAAGAGGCAACCATTGATCTGGTAAGCAAGCGCCACCAGATCTTCATTGTAGGTGTGACAGTCTGCATGATGTGCCACAGATTTAGGGATGTAGGGCAGGATACTAAGAGTTACTGTAGACGTATCCACCTCCAGCTCCATCTACTTTTTTTGCCTCCACACCTCGCTCCAACCGAAGACGTAGATGTACTGCATAGTAATAGTGCCACATCTATGGCAATGCCACTCCTCCTGTGATCTTGCGGAGAAAAGTAGGTTATACTTCAACCAAGAGGTCTTGCCCCCTCCAGACATAACAAATATCCTCTAATGGCAGGGAAGAAGTTGCTAGGCGCCACATTCATCAGCATCTGAAATGCATACAGAAGTCTTGGGAGGACATTTGTTGTTAACAATGCCATCCGTCAAAACCGCATAATATGTGACAAGAGCCAGTCACCTAAATCACTTTCAACCAAGGCAATTAAGTTCCATTGTTGTCCAGTAAAAGGCTGTTATTGGTAGCAGGCCCAGATACCTGGTGATAGCATACTGGCTCTGCCAGTTCCATCCGTAGTACATTTCATTCCATAACTCAACACTAAAAGCACTCCCTGTAATCCACACTGACAAAGATGTTCCTGCTTGACTTAGAACTGAACATAGGGGGTAGTAATGCTAAGTTTAATTGAAACTTGTCAGAAATCAACCAATGATATAAAGCAGAGGTCAGTAGAATGCAAATGCACTCTAGTTATATAATAGAAATGTGACTGGTGAGGTAGATATGTATAGTATATATTATAGATTCCTGTTGCTCCAAACATCATATTATTTTATATGTGAGGTATATGTTACCAAATATATAATAAGGGTATGTTATGTCTTCATTGAGCATTGTTTTGCTAGTAAAAGTAATAATAGTTTAATATGTTGGAGAAAATATATAATAAAAAATTGTAAATTTTTCCTTGAGAGTTGTGGTCTCATATAACTCCATTAAGCTGATCATGAACAGTTAATATCTAGAAAATACCAGCACACCCGTCAGGCTTCTCTTGACCAGCATTTTCTGTGTGGTACTTGAGTTATAAACCTAAAGTTATAATGATAAACAGAGAGGCTGAACTTGCCTCTTACACTAAAGGGTCTATTCACAAAGCACCGATATTGCATACAACGTTGGTGCTTTGCATTTCGCTGCTTTTTGACTCAATTCGGCGATTCCAATTCATCAAAAATATGGTGAATTTATCGAATGCTCACTGTATTTGGCTGTAATTGGAATCGCCAAAGAAGTTCTTAGACGACGGCACAATACGCCGGATCGAGCCAATAACCGCTAAATTGCACCTAATTACTGAATCGGCATTGGCAAATTCCGCCAAACTGTAAAAAAAAAAATAGGTCTCCCATTTTCCTAATAAGAGTATCAATCAATAAAAATGTAGTAAAAATGTATATAAATAATAGAAAAGGTCCTTTGAAAAATAATAAAAAGGTCTGTGACAAAATAAATGTGTTTTAAAAAAATAATTTAATAAAATGTCTAAAAACATACAAAAAGGTCAATTATTAAAGTAAAAAGAATAAACATTCTATAATAAAATATAAAATTATTTTTATTATTTTTTTACCTTGAAATCTATGGGATTCGCCTGTTTAAACCTGTCGAATAGAGACCCTGAAAATCAGGGCATTTTGCTGCACTTTCAGTGCAATTCAGCGTTCTGTAAATAGAAGACACGATAGTCTTCTATGGGCCAATTTTGATGCCGTTGAATGCAGCCGAATTGCACTGTATTTCACTGTCAATTCACCTGTATTCGGTGAACTGACAGCTTAGTGAGTAGATGAATTGCACCGAACGGTGAAATTCAGTTTTGTGCAATTCGGGGCCAATTCGGAGGTTAGTGAATAATCCCTTAAGTATTATTCAGCCCTAACAGTACATAGAAAGGTGTGTAGATTCTGAAGAAATATTGTTGCCACCCTTAGTCACTGAACCTCAATCCTTTTTTTCATAAATGAAGATATACTATTATAAATGTGTGTGACTTTGTATCTAATGTTGTGTTCAAATCAGAACCTTTGAGTTAATATTTTGATCAAATACATGTATAGTTCCTATTTAATAACATCAACAATCAATCAACAACAATAGCATTAATACTATTTTTGTCTACAACCTTTGGGCCCTATTACATTCTTCGCGCACTTTTTTGCGCGTGCGCAAAAGCGCATTAACGGAGGGGCAAAACCCTTCGCGCTGAATGTCGTATTACGACGTTCGCGCATACGATGTGCGTTAACGTCTAACTCGAGTGACCCTGCGCGAACGCAAGTTCGTGAGCGCAACCTATACTTAACATTGTGAGCGCAAATGCGTTCGTGCGCTGGTACACGGATAGTATAACAATCGATGCGCAAATTTTTACGAACAACATTTGTCCGCATAATTTTAACGTGTTAATGTCAAATCCGAACGTACTGGTCGAAACGAAATACACCAGCACAAAAAAAAAATACAGCTCAGTATACAGGGTAATTCAAAGAGATCCAAATTGCTTGAGAAAGGTAACCAAACGCTGAAAATCAGCGTTCGGTTACCTTTCTTGGCCATTCGGCTATCCAGAGAACAGGCAATTCGCCAAATACCGAACAGGCACCGTATGTGCAGGCAATTCGCCAGGATTTGGCGAATTGCCTGCACATACGGTGCCTGTTCGGTTGCTGTTCGAGGGCAGTGAAATCCCCATGAAAAAGCACTGCTTTGGCTATTCAGAGAACACAAACCAGCAGTGAAAGGTTCCCGAAATGCCCTGCCATTCGGTGGTTTAATTCGGCAAGTTTATTCAGGAGAATCCCATAGGCTTCAATGTTAAAAATATTCCCGTTTTAATTCAATACCTAATAAACCGTTCATTATAAAATTCTGCAGTAAAGAGTCTCTTTATTTATAGATTTTTTTAGGATATTTTAAGCATTTTTCTGAATTATTTTTTTTAAAAGTCCGATTTCTTTTTTTTTATATTTATTTTTTTAAGTTTACTTATTTTTTCTGTAACAGTCCTTTTTATTATCATTCCCTGGACCTCCTATGCAAATTTCAGACATTTTCGCTCAGTAGTTTCTTTGCAAACAGCGTTTCACTTTTCAATCATTCATACAAACTGTTTTCCTAATTTATTCACTGCCCTCTGTGTGCGGTCTCGGCTTTTTCTGGCAGCTTTGCTGCGTGTGATCGGCTCCTGCTCGGGTCTTTCCGTGGTTTTCGGCGGGTTAATCCAGATGTTTTTGCGGGTTTTCGGCGTGCATTCCACAGGTTTTGCAGTTCGTTTTCGTCGTGTTTGCGGTAGCTTTTCCCTGCAATTCGGGGACCCTGTGGTGCTTGCTGAATACAGCGCAGGGTCACCGAAATGGGATCGGCAAAAGGAACCGAATTGAAGAGAACGAAAAGTCACCGAACGTGCAGTGACTTTTCGAATCTCTTTGAATTACCCTGCTAGTTACACATTCTACACATACCCAAACAATAAAATTGAGAATTTTCTGCGTGTTTTTATTATTGCTGCAACATGTATACTCAGATTTACTTTGACAGGTGCAAAAACTTAAGTGAGTTAATTAATGTCAATTAAGGTTCTTAATTCTGATTGGCTGAATCCCGCTAAAAAACCAGTCCGCACACAGATTTACGTGTGCTACGTTACTGTGCTCGTATTTCTCTTCGTTTTGCGCGTCTTTTGTACGCGCAATATTTTTTGACGGATGACTAAAATGTATTCGGATTGTAATACCACCGTTAATTTTCATGCATAACGTTGAACGCTGCATGCAAAAAAAGTTGCGCTGAACGTACGAATTTGTTCGAAGAATGTAATAGAGCCCTTTATGTGTAGTTGTGATGTACTTAATACTATATGCCAAAATATCAATTGTACTTTACATTGCTTTTAGACTCATACAAATAAAATTAGTTGCACCAAATATTGTGTTTATGTGTGGCTGTCATGACATGATTGCTAGTTTCTGCGTATTTTATGTTTAAGATTGGTATTTCCCAGGTATTTTTTTGTATAGCACACAGGGGTTTCCAGAGGTGTTGTCCAAGCTCTTCTCAAGAGGCACAGAGAAGCCTGTGTTCCAAACTTGCTGTAAACTTAATGAGAGCTGCTGTAAACTTAGTAACTCCATAGACTTGAAGCCTAATCACAACTCGTAAATTAAAGGCAAATTTGCGTCTGCCGTTATCCATTTGCGGCTCACCTTTAACGTCTGTTTTAAGACTGAACCGCTTTGACAGCAGCTCAAGTCGCAATACTTTCCAGCTGCAACTTGATAACACTGTGGCGCTTAGAGTTGCTGGTGTTATTATCAGCTGTAAATTATCTAAATTCTAAGTGTTATCAGCTCCTGGAGTCCATAGGACTACATGGAAACAGAGAAGAACTTGACCAAGTGAGATCTGGTTGGGGCGGAGGAGGGATACACAGAGAAATACTGAGAACTATTTGTTCCCAGTTCTCTTCTGCCAGTGGAGCAAGGAAGCGGTGGGTTGCTCAAAGCTGAGTATGGGATGATTAGGTGGGTTAGATTAATCTATTATATGATTACACTTCCTTTTTTTTGAGAAAATATTTTACCAGGAAGGATACATTGAGATTTCTCTCATTTTCAAGTATGTCCTGGGTGGTGAGTATGTACCGCTAGGTGTCTTGCCCAAGGACACTTACTGGAGAGGTGCTCTTGCTGGGATTCAAACCTGTGTCTCCATGGTTATAGAGCACTGATGTTGCCTCTACTACACCCAGCCAGTACATAAGTGCAATCAATTAACGCCTTAGGGACCGCGGACGTACATGGTACATCAGGGTCCCCTAACCTCCCTCCCACCCGATACTTTCCTTCCTCACTGGGCTCCCGTGGCAGACTGGCAGGCTGGAATCCTGCCTGGCCTCTTCAGGGGGCCCAGCCAGTGCGATGACATCAGAGGGTGGTGGATACATGGAACAGCCTTCCAGTTGAAGTGGTAGAGGCCAAAACAGTGATTGAATTTAAGCAAGCATGGGATAGGCATAAGGCTATCCTAAACAAAAGATAAATCCAGGTAAAGTATCCATGTAATTGGGCCGAAAGGTTCTTATCTGCAGACATTTTTCTATTTTTCTATGTTTCTATTATGCTGCGTGATGATGTCATCACCAGGTGCCCTCCGGCGCCTGTAGTAAAAATCAGGAAGTGCTAGAAAGGAACAAATTGCACCGCTGGCAAGGTGAGAGGGTTGCATTAACTCCTATGTTGCCGGATCGTGATTCGGTACCAATTAACACCGAATCACGATTCAAACCCGGAGGTGGCTGACATCTAGGATGTCAGCCAAGCCTCCGGGTCAACTCCCATCCACTGACATCCTCACCATATGTGTGAGGACGTCAGTGGGCCAGTTAACCCCCTAGCTGCCAAGTGAAGATAGGGGGATCTGTAGAGGGTCATGATCATGGCCTTTCCAATGATACCTAACATGACCAGGTTTGGTGTAAAAAAAAAATTTAAATAAATAAAATAGTTTAAAAAAAAAAAAAAATTATCTGGGGTTTAATTAAATAGGACTTAAGCTGGCATCTAAAAATTATGAGCATAAAATGGTCAGAATGAGCTCATGTAAAAAGGGTATTTCTAATCTCAGGACAAAATTTCAAAACTATTTAGCATGGGTCTTTTTTGGCGGATTAAATTTTAAAAAAATTTTTAAAAAAAGTGTGTATTTTCCATTTTTTTCATAATTTTTTTTATAGTAAATTATACGATATGATGGAAATAATGGTATCTTTACAAAGTCCATTTAATGGCAGGGGAAAACAGTATATAATATGTGTGGGTCTGACATCTCCAAATCACGCACACACGCCGCTAGTGGACGCAGCGCACTCTGTACGTCCGTACTAGCGGTTCTGCGTTCTCGAAAAAATGCGTTCATTTTCCACTTGCGTTGCGCAGCCGGACTTTCGTGCGACCGTACTTCGTATATTGCCTGTCATTGCCCGTCATTTGCTGCTAGTGCGGCCGTGATTAAGGCTAGGGTCAAACAAAAGCATTTTTACACGCGAACGTAAAAAAGTGCGTCCGAACGCATTGATGTATTTTTTCACGGAATATACGAAAACGTCATACGATGCGCATTTTCGTGCGTATGTTTTACGAATCCAAACCAGGAAACTTTTTGCGTCTGGACGTTATGTTGGCCGGACACGAGCAGGGTCTGACATCTCCAAATCACACACACACACCGCTAGCGGGCGCAGCGCACTCTGTACGTCCGTACTAGGGGTTCTGCGTTCTCGAAAAAATGCGTTCATTTTCCACTTGCGTTGCGCGGCCGGACTTTCGTGCGACCGTACTTCGTATATTGGCCGTCATTGCCAGTCATTTGCTGCTAGTGCGGCCGTGATTAAGTGCGCCAGAACGCACGTTAAAAATGCGCTCGTCTGACCCCAGCCTAAGTGCGCCTAAACGCACGTTAAAAATTCGCTAGTCTGACCCAAGTCTAAATGGGAGAATTTTTCTGGTTTGGCTATTTTGACCTCGAATTTTCCATTCTCCAGTCATTCTGCTGCTCTTCACCTCTCTCTGAATAACCCTGACAGGGTTATTCAGAGAAAGGTGAAACTCAGGAGAATGACTGAAGAGAAAATTCTAGGTCAAAATAGCCAAACCAGAAAAATTCTCCCATTTTTCTCACTTTCCAAATCGGCTATTTGGTCTAGAATTTTCCATTCTCCAGTCATTCTCCTGCTTTTCACCGCCAAAAAATCTGTAAACTTTTTCTGCGTGTCCGAAAATGTCTCCTCTTTTTATACAGACTGCCGCCCCAAGCAGTTGTTTATGGATAGATTAAAGGAAAAGCATTTACCGTCATTTGAAATGTCATTTTTTGTTTTTTACATATTTCTATACATCCTAGAAATCCGCCACTGTTTCCTGTCCCCCAGGGCACTACCCGGACCCCCATACACCTTTTATGGCAAATATCTAGCATATATGCCCTCTTGGAGGGCACTCTAAAAACCGAATTTTCAGCCCCATTGACTTGTATTGAGTTCGGGTTCGGGTTCGGATCCGAACATTTGGAAAGTTCGGGTTCGGCTTCGAACCGAACTCAGGGAGTGTTCGGCTCATCCCTATCTGTGTTGCACGTTTGCAATCAAGAAACGCACACTCTGTTCTTCAGTTACAGACCGTTTATTAACCTGTGTGCCTGTATGAAGTAAAAAAACAATGCTTTAAACTCTTGTAATAGCATGAGGTGTTTACAGTCTCCTCATGCACCAGTGAGATTAACCAGAGAGCCTAACAAATAATGTGGATCTTTTCTCAAATATTAATGTAAAGGAACAGTTGGGAAACAGTGACCATAATATGGTGACTTTTGAAATAAACTCAAAAAAACACATTCATAAGGGGCATGCTAAAACATATAATTTTAAAAAGGCCAACTTTATTAAAATATAGGAAGCTCTCAATGTCATTGACTGGCAGAAACTCTTTCACGGGAAAAACACTGAGGATAAGAGGAATATATTTAAACTAACACTAGAAAAGTACACGTCACAATATATTCCACTGGTTAATAAATATAAAAGAAACAGACTGAAACCAATGTGGCTTAGTAGGAAGGTAACTAAGGAAATGAAAAATAAAAAGAAGGCATTTAAAGCTTTTAAAGTTGAGAAATCTGAGGCATCCTATAAAGCATATAGGGCAGCCAAAAAAGCATGTAAAAATGCGATTAGATGGGCTAAACTAGAAAATGAAAAAGAAATAGCCAAAGAGAGCAAGACCAACCCTAAAAGATTCTTTAGGTACATAAATTCTAAAAAACCCAAGAGTGAAAATGTAGGTTCACTAAAATCTGAGTCACAGTTATTGTTAACTGAAGATCAGGATAAGGCAGAAATTTTAAATGATTATTTTTCTTCAGTATTTATCAAAGAGAAACCTATAACAGGAGACATGCAATTCATTAATAAAAACTTACTAATACAAAGTGACTGGTTGACTCAGGACAAGGTTTTGCAGAAATTAAACAATGTGAATGTGAATAAAGCCCCGGGCCAGATGGAATTCACCCGCGAGTACTGAGAGAGCTATGTGTTGAAATATGTAACCTCTGTTCTTAATCTTTCAAGATTCTTTTCTTTCAGGAATAGTACCAGAGGATTGGAGAAAAGCTGACGTGGTCCCTATATTTAAGAAAGGTTTAAAATTTGTGCCTGGGAATTATAGACCTGTGAGCTTAACATCTGTGGCTGGGAAAGTATTTGAGGGGTTACTAAGGGATAATATTCAGGAATTTATTGGGAGGTATAATGTAATTGGCAAAAATCAGCATGGTTTCATGAAACACAGATCATGTCAGACTAACCTAATTACGTTCTATGAGGAAGTAAGTAGAAGTATAGATCAGGGGGTCGCAGTGGATGTGATTTACTTAGATTTTGCCAAAGCTTTCGACACAGTTCCACACAAAAGGTTACTATTTAAATTGAGAAAAATTGGTCTAGATGAAAATACTTGTTCTTGGATAGAGAACTGGCTAAAAGATAGGGTACAGAGAGTGGTCATAAATGGTACATTTTCAAGATGGACACCAGTGGTAAGCGGTGTCCCTCAGGGGTCTGTTATAGGACCAATACTATTCAATTTATTTATAAATGACCTTGAGATAGGCATTGAAAGCCATGTATCAGTGTTTGTAGATGACACAAAATTTGGAAAAGTAATACAATGTGAGCAGGATGTTACTTCGCTGCAGGGGGATTTAGATAAATTGGGGGACTGGGCACTTAAATGGCAGATGAGATTTAATCTAGATAAATGCAAAGTTATGCACTTTGGAGTGAAGAACACACAAGTAATTTATACCCTAAATGGTACGGAGTTAGGGAAATCCAAGCAGGAGAAGGATTTGGGAATAATCATAGACTTTAAACTAAGTAACAATGTGCAATGTCAAACAGCAGCCGCCAAGGCCAGCAAAGTATTGGCATGCATTAAAAGGGGAGTTCACTCACGGGATGAAAACATAATTTTGCCTCTGTATAAATCAATGGTCAGGCCGCACCTTGAATATGCCGTGCAATTTTGGGCACCTGTCTTAAAAGAAGATATTATAGCGCTAGAAAAAGTGCAGAGACGGGCAACTAAATTAATAAGGGGAATGGAAGGGTTAAGTTATGAGGAAAGACTAATAAGCTTAAACCTGTTTAGTTTAGAGAAACGGCGCCTTAGAGGGGATCTGATAACCTTATATAACTATATACAGGGCCAATATCAACCATTGTCTGATAACCTATTCATTAACAGGACTATACACAGGACAAGGGGTCATCCATTTAGACTGGAAGAAAGAAAATTTAGCTTAAAGCATAGGAAGGGTTATTTTACGGTGAGAACAATAAAGCTGTGGATTTCTCTGCCTGTTGAGGTGGTTGGGTCAGAGTCTGTACATACTTTTAAAAAACGATTGGATGACTTCCTGCAGACACAGAATATTAAGGGTTATAATATTTAATATGTGGGTAAAAGCTTCTTGATCCAAGGAGAAATCTGACTGCCATTCTGGGGTCAAGAAGGAATTTTTTCCACGTATGTTGCATATTTCAGACTGGGTTTTTTGCCTTCTTTTGGATCAACAGCAGTAGGTTATGTGGGAGAGGCTGAACCCGATGGACGCATGTCTTTTTTCAGCCTATATAACTATGTAACTAACACTTCCTGGTACAGCACTCCCAACCAGGCTCACGCCATCTGCTGGCTGGATGTGATACTCAACGCTCAGTACCCTACCATAACTTTACATGTGCGTTTAAGGCTACCATGCCACACTCTCCCCCACCAAATAAATGTCGTCCCGACATTCCACAATTATCGGCCTTAACTTTCACACAAAACGTTACCCAACCATTTTCCCAATGCATGAGTCTTTTTATAGTCTCTGGCAACAGTCTATTATATTATTCACCATGGTCTCCAGTAATAGTCCATACTGATCTTACGTGCGGTTAGGCTTCTCTGCACAATGCTGGGTTGACCAAGTGTTTCATAGGTCAGTGTTTTCGGCTGTCTTCTCTCTCTTTTAGGGTAGAGTCGCGTTTCGCTCATCTCATCCTGGTCTTCATCCTCCAGTGTATTGTCCCTTGTGATGTCCACAGGTGTCATTTGAGGATCTTCCTCTACACTTTCCATTGACAGTGTGTCTATGTCTTCTGCATTTGTTGGCAATACTTGCTCTTCCCTTGTGATCCGTCGACACTGTCTTTCTTCTGTTCCCTGTGGATTGAATACCTCAGCTGTTGGATTCAGCAAAGAATTCACTTGCTGTTCTGGTAATGGCCCACTGTAATGAAATCTCTGGAGTTCTCCATCAGAATCCCACTCGCTGTCTGTGTCTTCTTGTGTCTGTGGAACATTGAGTCTTCTTGTTCTAACTTTGGATTTCTTTGTTACGTCTACATTTTTGTTGTTTTGTGGAGGTTGCTCAACTGGAAGATGGTCACATGGTAAAAGCAAATTCCGGTGCATCACTTTTGTTCTACCAAGTCCATTTTCTGGTTTCACTTCAAAAACTGGGATATCTTCCCCTTTCTTTTAAACAACGACATACACTCTATGTTCCCAGTAGGAGCGTATCTTCCCTGGGCCTCCTTTCTCACCCACATTTCTTACCAATACTCGGCTGCCCTGTTGTAACTCTGTGCCATAGATCTTTTTGTCGTACTGTTCCTTTCCTCTTGCTGCCGTCTTTGCTGCAGACCGAGATGCTATTCCATAGGCTTCAGCCATCCGCTTCCTCCAATTTTCGACGTAGTCTTTATAGGAACCCTTATTGCTGTCCATTCTTACACCAAACAGGAGATACCTCCCAAACAATAAGAAAAACGGCGAATAGCCTGTGACATCACTGCAAGTGCAATTGTAAGCACCTGCACCTCCCCCCACAGCTGCCTTCAGCGCTCAAGACCTGGCAGACTACTTCCTCAGTAAAACTCTAAATATCAGACGCAACATCCCAACACAAGATAGTTATCTGCCACCTCCACTCCCACAGGTCCCCTCTGCCACCCTCTGCCGCTTCCTCCCAGCCACTGAGGAGGAAGTCAATTCCTTATTGTCCTCCTCACATCTCACCACATGCCCGCTCGACCCCATTCCCTCGCATCTAATTCCTCCCCTCTCCTCCTCCCTCACCCCTGCTCTCACACACATCTTCAACCTCTCTCTCTCCACTGGCTCCTTTCCATCCGCCTTCAAACACGCGCTAGTTACCCCTTTACTAAAGAAACCATCCCTAGATCCCAACTCTCCATCCAACTACCGCCCTGTATCCCTGCTTCCCTTCACATCAAAGCTCTTAGAAAAACTAGTCTTCAACCGCCTCTCCCTCTTCCTGTCCTCCAATTCCCTACTTGACCCCCTGCAATCTGGCTTCCGTCCCCTACACTCAACTGAAACTGCCCTCACCAAAGTCACCAACGACCTCCTAACTGCTAAAAAACACGGCCACTATTCTATTCTCATCCTGCTTGACCTCTCGGCTGCTTTTGACACTGTTGACCACCCCCTCCTTCTACAGACCCTCAACTCTCTGGGTCTCGGTGACACTGCACTCGCTTGGGTCGAATCCTATTTATCCAACAGGTCCTTCTGTGTGTCCTTTGCTGGTAACTCCTCCTCCTCATTGCCTCTATCTGTTGGTGTATCTCAAGGCTCTGTCCTTGGTCCTCTGCTCTTTTCCATCTACACCTCCTCCCTGGGCAAAATCATCAACAGCTTTGGCTTCAATTACCACCTTTACGCTGATGACACTCAGATCTACCTCTCTACCCCTGATCTCTCTCCCCCTGTCCTTTCAAAAGTCAGTGACTGTTTATCTGGCATCTCCTCCTGGATGGCCTCCCACCACCTAAAGATCAACATGTCGAAGACTGAACTCCTACTTATTCCTCCCTCCAATGCCTCCCCACCTCCTGACTTCTCTATCACGGTGGAGGGTATCACCATTTCCCCATCAAACCAAGTTCGCTGTCTTGGAGTTACACTTGACTCTGCTCTTTCCTTCATCCCCCACATCAAGTCTCTTTCCTCCTCCTGCCGATACCAACTGCGTAATATTTCCAGAATTCGGCCATTTCTTACCGCTGTCGCCACAAAACAACTCATACACGCCCTGGTAATCTCCCGACTCGACTATTGCAATAATCTCTTATCTGGCCTCCCTCTGTCCCACCTCTCCCCCCTACAATCCATCCTGAACGCCTCCGCCAGACTAATTCACCTCACCCGCCGCTCTGTCTCTGCCGCTCCCCTCTGCGAGTCCCTTCACTGGCTCCCCATCCACTGCAGAATTAAGTTCAAAATCCTTATCCTTACCTACAAAACCCTCACTAACTCAGCTCCCCACTACCTGTCCTCACTAATCACCAAATACACCCCAGCCCGCTCCCTAAGGTCAAACAGTGACCTGCGCCTAGCTTCTCACCGCATCACCTCTTCCCATGATAGACTGCAGGATTTCTCACGCGCAGCCCCCACTCTCTGGAACGCTCTCCCTCGTACTGTCAGACTTTCCCCTAACTTCTCTTCCTTCAAACGCTCCCTTAAAACGTTCCTATTTAGGGAAGCCTACCACCCAACTCACTGACGCAATCATCAATCACTCTAACCTTACAGTCCTCTCCTGTTTCCAACCCCAACCCTCCCAGATTGTGAGTTCCTACGGGAATAGGGCCCTCATCTCCTCCTGTACTGTTTGTCAAATGTTGTTCAATGTATTGTAACCCTGTCTATACTGTGCTTATTGTACAGCGCTGCGGAATATGCTGGCGCTTTATAAATATAGAATAATAATAATAATAAAAAGCATGGACTACCTTTGCCAGAGAGCTCTTCCAATCAGTTTTCTGATCTTCGGTCAGTGTTCTTAGAATAGAGAGCAAAGTTCTATTAAATGTTTCTACCTGTCCATTGCCCTGCGCGTGATATGAGGTAGTGTGCGAACCTTTGATTCCACAGTAGTCTTTTAGTCTGGACAATAGCTGATTTTCAAATTCTCTCCCCATGTCGTGGTGAATTCTCTCTGGAAAGCCGAATTTGAGGGCAAATTCATTGAACAGCTTGTCGGCCACAGTTTTTGCTGATTTGTTCGTTGTAGCGTACACCTGTGCAAATCTTGTATAATGATCCATTACAACTAACATTACAACTATATTACAACTATCCTCCTTTACATGTTTCAAGATGGAGGAAGTCCACAGAAACTAGTTCAAACGGATGAGTAGTCTTAATGGTTGACAAGGGTGCTCGGGTAGGTCTGTTTGGCTTCTTCTTCTTGAGACATTCACACTCCTGTGTCACAAAGTGCTCCACATCCCGTTGCATCTTGGGCCAATAGAACCGCTCTCTGATCAAATTCAGTGTTCTTTCCACGCCGAGATGCCCCATCTCCTGGTGGAGTTCTCTATAGACCAGTGGCCGGTACCTTTTGGAATCACTAGCTGGTACCTGGACAAGGTTTTCCTGTGCAAGGTGCCGTCTTGTGCTATGTGAAGCTTTGTGCATTCTCTCAGCAAGGCTTTTACGTCACTATCTTCTGCTTGACTGGCTTTTGCACTGGGTCTGTGATTTCTGGCTTTGTAGTCGAGTATTTTTCCAATTACTGCATCTCTTTGCTGTACTTCTCTTATTTCTCTTCTTGGGATTGGCTGGATCGATTCCCCTTGTTCTTCCATAGCCTCTAAGGTTACTGAATTGAAGTACGGCGTTGCTTTCATTTGTTGCATGAGAATTGCTTGTGTAGATGACCTGATAACTCCTCACTGACCTCTTCAGTGCACTGCAGTATAAGTCCATCAATGTCTAGCAGCATTCTCGATAGGCCGTCTGCATCTGCATTGGACTTGCCAGGGCGATATTTGATAGTGAAGTTGAAGTCAGCCAACTCTGCGTTCCACCTCTGCCCAGTTGCATTCAGCCTGGCAGTGGTCAGGACATACATAAGTGGGTTGTTATCCGTGTATACAACAAATGAAGGTGCATGATATAAATAATCCCTGAAACGCTCACATATAGCCCACTTTAATGCCAGGAATTCCAATTTACCTGAATGCATATGATACCCTTTTTCTGGTGGTGTAAGAGTCCTGGACCCATATGCAATGACCTTCAGTTTTCCATCCCTCTGCTGGTAGAGTACCGTTCCCAGTCCTTCTTGGCAGGCATCACAGTGCAACACAAAAGGTTAATTGAAGTCTGGGTAATCTAACACTTGTGGATTAGACAAGCAGTCAACTAACTGGGTCAGTACTTCCTGATGTTGGTCTGTCCAGGTGATGGGGTTCTACTTGGCATTTGGCCCTCTTTTATTGCTCCTGACACTTTCTTTTTTTTAGGGGACCCTTGGCCCCTCGTAGAAGATCTACTGATTTATCACTCGACAATGGAATTGATAGCAAATCATACAGTGGCTTGGCAATGCGAGAAAAGTTCTGGACATAGGACCTGTAATAGGAGAGGAATCCCAATACTTTCCTGAGCTCTCCTACTGTTGCTGGCTTCCTTTCTTTAAGGGCCTAAACTGGGGCCACCTCTGCTGGGTCCATTGTATAGCCGTCTTTTCACACCATCTTGCCCAAGAATCTCACTTTTCGCTTGAACAGTTCACACTTCTTTGCGGTGAGTTTGATCTTTCAGATAGATATGCATCTTTAATGATGGAATACAGCCCACGTCATTATCATCTCGAGAAAAAGCATGACATTCTTCTCTGAGCATCCTCTTCGCCACTGCTTGCTGCTCCTGATTTAGATGGTTCAACGATATTGGTGGGTCCCATGCTTTACTGTGGTTCTGCATCTGTCCATCAAGCTGCTGTTCCAAAGTCAAAGAGTTCCTGGAGAGGTTACCCTGTCCTTGTAGGCTTATCACAGTCTGGTCAGGTGCTCTTGGATAAATCTCCACAGGCTGCACTGCTGCTGGGTACACCGCTTTCACAGGCTGGACACGTCCCAGGGTGGTTCGTGGTTCCAGTGTGATATTGGAATCGGTAGTGTTGATCACTGCGACTGGTATTCGGAATGAATTGCCTTTACTTATGGTCACCAACACTTCATTGATCTGTAACCCTTCGGGCCATAGTGGCTTTTCTTCAGGAACAAACAACATCACAGTCTCTTTTCCTCTCTGTCCCAGATGTGTACAGCATCGCACCGTTGTGACTTGTTGTCACGGATCCCTCTGATTACCAAAATAGTGGTCCCTTTACGCAGACCGCTCTCTACCCTTCCGATCCTTGAATGGTCGGCAAAACTAGAAAGACAATTAACCAGACAATAGATATACAAGGGGTAACACCAGACAGAGGTACGGAATAGAGTATTGTCACGAATCCTTCTGACTACCAAGATAGTGATCTCTTTATGTAGCTCACTCTCTACTCTTCCGATCCTTGAATGGTCGGCAAAGCTATATAGACAATTAAGCAGGTAACAGATAAAGAAAGGAAAACACCAGACAGAGGTACAGACCAGAGTACAAGTCCTCCCTAGGACTTTAGTATTAGCAGAGGTAATCTGATGTGTGCTTAGGGTGCCACATAGACTGACCTCGGTACCAACGTTAAGGGCAGAACCAAGAGCAGAGTAAATGCCAATACCAGGGGTTATACACAGAAGGTTCGTTTGCAAATGCCAGGGGTCATACACAGGAGGGTTCGTTTGCCAATGCCAAGGGTCATACACAGGAGGGTTCGTTTGCCAATGCCAAGGATCACACAGGAGGGTTCGTTTGCCAATGCCAAGGGTTATACACAGGAGGGTTCGTTTGCCAATGCCAAGAGTCATACACAGGAGGGTTCGTTTGCCAATGCCAAGAGTCATACACAGGAGGGTTCGTTTGCCAATGCCAGGAGTCATACACAGGTAATAGCCAAAAATTCACAAGAGCTCTGCGGGAAGTGAATACCACGTCAGGGCACCGGTATGTTAGTGAGACTGGTTTTAAACCCGGCGGGTCCGCGTCATAACGCCAGGCCCCGCCCCTCGGCGTCCCACGTGAGCGCACCCGGAAGCGTTTACATTCGGCGCCTGGCCAGCGAGCAGCGAGGAAGCTGCTGCCAGGCGCCCCATCCCCTGACCCACCGTGACAGAACCCCCCCTCCAGGGGCGGCCACTGGACGACCCCCAGGGGCACGGGGGTGCGCCAAATAGAAGGCCTTCACTAGCCTAGGAGCATGGACTTCCGCAGCCGGTATCCAAGAACGATCCTCCGGACCGTAACCCACCCAATCGACCAAGTACTGCAAGGACCCCTAGACATCCTGGCACCCAGAATGGCCTTAACCTCGAACTCCTCTCGCCCTCCACAGAGACAGGAGGCGGTGGAGCATGGACCTTGGTGTACCGGTTACATAACAACGGCTTCAAAAGGTTTACATGGAACACATTGTGTATCTTAAAATGGGGGGGTAACGCCAAAGCATAGGAGACAGGTTGAGTCGCCGTAGAATCTTATAGGGGCGATATACCTAGGAGCCAACTTCATGGAAGGCACTAAGAGCTTGATGTTACGTGAAGAAAGCCAAACCCTGTCCCCAACTTGATACACGGGTGCCTGCCTCCTGTGTCTGTCGGCCTTAGTTTTCTGGATGGCACTACTCTCCTCCAGTGCCCGTCTCACTCTCCCCCAAGTCTCTTTCAATGATGCCAGTTGCTCATCTAAAGCAGGAATCGTGGTATCAGGAAACGTAGCGGGGAGCACGGGAGATCAAAACCATAAACAGCGAAGAAAGGAGAATGTCCTGTGGATTCACTCACTGCGCTGTTCAAAGCATATTCTGCCCATGGTAGCAGGTCTGACCAGTTATCTTGTTGTTCTGAGATAAAGCACCTGAGATATTTCTCTATATTTTGGTTTGCTCGTTCTGCTGCTCTGTTGGTCTGGGGGTGATAAGCCGAAGAGAAAGAGAGGTCTATCCCCACGTTCTTACAAAACCCTCTCCAGAATCTGGAGATGAATTGGGTCCCCCTATCAGAGACAATCTCCAGAGGGACACCGTGTATGCGGACCACGTTGGCAATGAAAATGGGCACCAGTTCAGCTGCCGAAGGTAGTTTCCGAAGAGGAACATAGTGGCCCATCTTGGAAAATCGATCTATGACCGTAAGTATCACTGTATTCCCTCTTGACTCAGGTAAATCTACTATAAAATCCATGGCTACATGTGACCAGGGTCGTTCGGGGATCGGCAAAGGCTGGAGTAAGCCAATGGGTGCTGTTTTGGGACTTTTCTGCCTTGTGCACACCTCGCACACGGCAATGTAATCTTTGACATCTCGGCGCAACGTGGGCCACCAGAGGAGTTTACTGATACTAGACACAGTCTTGTGATACCCATATGCCCAGAAGTTTTATTATCATGATAGATGTTAAGTACTTCCTCTCTTTCGTTCTCAGGTACAAAGAGTTTCGCAGGAGGTTTTCCCCCAGGAGCTGCACCCTGGACGGTCTGCAACCTTTTTATTAGAGGAGACGAGACACTAATCGTGGTAGCGGCTATAATCCTTTCCTGGGGTACAATGGGATGCCGATCTTGGATATTATGTTCATAAGACTCATACTGTCTCGACAATGCGTCTGCTTTAATGTTTCTGGACCCAGGTCTATAGGTAAGCACGAAATTAAAACTTGAAAAAAACAATGACCATCTCGCTTGTCTGGAATTTAAACGTTTAGCATCTCCAATGTACGTGAGATTCTTATGATCGGTTATGATAACGATGGGGTCCTTAGACCCCTCTAATAAGTATCTCCATTCGGCCAAGGCCGAGATGACTGCTAACAACTCTCTATTTCCAATGTCATAGTTCTTCTCTGCCGGGGACATTGAGAATAGAAGCCGCATGGATGCAAGGGTTTGTCAGGAGCCTCCCTTTGGGACAGGACTGCACCAAGACCTAGTTCGGAGGCGTCAACTTCTACTTGGAAAGGCAGAGCCGGATCTGGATGTCGGAGAACAGGGGCAGTAGTGAATGCTTGCTTTAGTGCCTCAAAGGCTTGAGTGGCTTGAGGTGTCCATTTCTGATTTCCCACCCCTTTCTTTGTCATAGCCGTGAGGGGAGCCACCAAGGCCGAAAACTCTTTAATGAACCTTCGGTAATAGTTCGTAAACCCCAGAAACCTCTGAATGGCTTTAAGCCCTTGGGGTAGAGGCCAGTCAAGAATAGCTGAGAGCTTCTTAGGATCCATTTGAAAACCCTCAGGGGTTATTATATAACCAAGGAATTGCACAGTTACTATGTCGAATAGACATTTTTCTAGCTTACAATACAATCCAGCCTTCAATAGTTTTTTCAATACTTGTTTCACGTGGACATGATGAGTGTCCACATCAGGAGAGTATATCAGGATGTCATCCAGATATACTATGACGAATTCTTGCAGAAATTCCCTTAGAGTATCGTTTATAAGGTCCTGAAACGTCTGGCGCATTACACAACCCAAAAGGCATCACCAGGTATTCATAATGCCCGCTACGTGTATTAAAAGCCGTTTTCCATTCATCTCCCTTTTTAACCCTAACCAGGTTGTACGCTCCGCGTAAATCAAGCTTCGTATAGACACGGGCCCCTTTTAATCGGTCGAACAATTCAGTTATGAGAGGTATGGATATGCATTTCTTATAGTTATCCTATTCAAACCTCTATAATCGATGCAAGGTCGCAGATCTCCCTCTTTTTTGGAGAACAAAAAGAAAACCTGCTCCTGCTGGAGAGGAGGACCGTCTGATGAATCCTCGCTCTAGATTCTCCCTTATGTATTCCTCCATAATGTCATTTTCTTTTTGTGACAAAGGGTATACGTGTCCCCTAGGAGGCATAGTACCGGGGAGTAAATCAATAGCACAGTCATATGGACGATGTGGTGGTAGGACCTCAGTCCTGGCTTTAGAGAACACCTCCTTTAATGCCAGGTAACATTCAGGGACCTCTGTGGACAAAGGAGGGGCTGTGGCAATATTGAGGCTACCAATCACATTGACTCTGCCTAGGCATTTAGACTGACAACTCTGACCCCAACATTTTATGTCTCTCTGGACCCAATCGACAACTGGGTTGTGCTCTGTGTTAGCCATGGAAACCCAAGAACGACAGGACATGAGGGTGATTCAATAATTTGAAATCTTATTGTTTCCTGGTGCAAAACTCCTGTTTTCATACATACATCGACAGTGTCGTGAGTGATATGTGGACATGACAGGGGTTTACCATCTATGGCCTCCACCATTAGAGGTCTTTCCTTGAGAACCAGAGGTAGGAGGTTTTTGGCAGCAAAATTCTTAATCCATAAAATTGCCTGAGGCCCCAGAGTCTAAGAACGCCTCAGTCTTGAGGTGAACCCCTCCCAGGTTAGGGAGATCGGTAACAGAATCCTGGATTTTTTTTTTTCTTATCCACAAAGGAGGCATACAGAGAACCGATAACCTGGGTATTTCCTGTTCTGAGACCTAATTTGCTATATTCAGCCCTGCTAACCCTGGGTCTCTGAGGACATTGAAGGCGGAAGTGATCTGCCCCTGCACAATAGAAGCAGAGCCCCTTTTCTCTTCTGTGCGCTCTTTCTGCTTCTGAAATACCTGTTTTCCCTATTTGCATGGGTTCATATGACTGGCAAATCTGTTTTCAACATTCTCCGAGTTACCTGACGTACACTGGTGTGTCTGGGTAATGAGGGTAAAGAGGCAAGACCTTCTGGGTCTATCTCTGGGGTGTCTCCTTTCCTGATTTGATCGTCTCCATGGCCTATACAGAAATCTATCAGGTGGTCTAGATTTTCTGGTAATTTTAAGGGAGCCAGCTCAAACATAAAAGCCTCGTTCAAACCTTCGGTAAAGGCTAGGTTAAAACGTCGTTCGGCCAAATACCTCCAGAAGTCAAAGTCTTAAACTCTATGGCATAGTCGGCACGACCTCTTATTACCTTGTTTGATGTGAAACAAGGACCTACCCGCATTGGTAGCCCTTCTAGAGGATCAAAGGTACGTTTAAACTCAGAGGTAAAACCCTCATAGTCATAAATAATGGGTTTCTTATTTTCCCACAACGGCGTAGCGCACAATAAAGCTTTTTCTGTTAAATGGTTAATCAGATATCCTACTTTGGCTTTATCAGACATACAAGAACCTGGGTTGTTCTCAAACAAGATCTCGAGTTGAGTCAAAAAACCCCGGCATAGGCTTGGTGTACCATCATAGCGTAGGGGTGCCTTCATACTAAGCCTATGTCCTTCGGGGGGGACGGAACTGACCCTAGGTAATACTGGATCTGGAGGGTTTGTGGTACCCGTATTGGACGGCGATTAAACAGGGTTT